>CM073772.1:50480986-50640247 GCA_037158775.1 Hetaerina titia | reverse complement strand
CAGACTTATCATTCCGGCCTTAAAATCTTTCCACGCTCCACTGCACTAGTTCATGCTATTTTGTAATAAAGAGAAATTCATATTACGATTAGGTTTTTCGATCATGTTTATTGAAGTATTCTACCTTGGTTTTGTCTTTCTCGCCATTGTTTTGAGAGAGCAATGATTATTTAAATGTCATTTTCAGAATCAATTCTCTTGTTCTAATTTATGGGTGGCCGGACCTTCCGATTCAGTGCGAATCCGAAGCATACACATCAGCGTAGAACTTGAATACATTTAATTGAGAGTCCAACTAATTTAAGGAAGGTACCTTAAGTTATTTCGCGATCATCTGTAGTCATTTGCTTCCTCGTAACAGCCTTTATTCACAATGGTAACGTTTTGCTCGCTTATCTCAGGAAGGATGCTCATAAAGAAGAGGTCAACACAATTATTGTCAGCCTCGCAGCCTGTTGGGCCTCTGAGAAAAAATTTATCTAATCAGGGTTTACTATTAAGTCTTAATGTCACTAATCCCAGAGGCACATCAAATACAACAAGGGTAATTGGACTGCAATCGAAAAATTGCTCAGAATCTTTCATGTCTTTGAACAGACGAAATTGTCCTCGGCAAATCATTCGCGGTCAATTTGTCTTAAGCCCCTCTTTCTTTGTCTTTTGTTTGTAAAGGAGCCGCAGAATAATTCAGCAGTGCTGGCGAAAGTTCAATGATGGTATCGTCGCCAATAATGTTTGCTCCATAATATTGAAATTGTATGTATTTCTCATAACTACTCAGCATTCGTTTGAGTCATCTAAATTAACGAGCCTAGAATATGGTTGGTGGAATCACTAATTTGCGAAAAGGATAACTATGTTTGAAAATATATGTACACGAACGCCTTGCTAGGAACTGAGTGGTTGACATTTCTTACACGCAATTGATAACCGAAAGATCTGGCTGAAGCAGGCATGACCCTTTCTTGGCAAGCAACCATTTCCGGTACTCGTGGCACCATCTTCAGTACATTTCGGCCTCCTTGACTCCTATCGTGTAATATACTATTCTGGCCACGGTGAACTTCAGCTCTGTTCCGAGTGTATGATGTTATCAATATTTGTGTATCATTTAATATTGTCAAGTAATGCACATACATATATTTGTGTATAAATATATTATATATTTATTTGTATATACTCGTATTAGATCACTAATTGAGAGGAATATACGAGGGTCATCCGGAAAGTAGTACCCGTTCGTGAAATAAAGACACAAAAGTAAAAATTTACAAACATAAAAAATTTTATTTGAAAGAGGATACTTTAAACTACTTCTCAACATAATCTCCAAGCAAATTAAGGCATTTGTCATAACGTGTGACAAGTTTCTGTATTCCTGCTGCATAGTCCTTCGCCGCCAGCTCATTGAGATACAGGGTCACTCCTTCTTTAAGTTCTTCATCGCTGTCAAATCTTTTTCCTGCCAAAAAGTCAAATTTTTGCATAATGCAGATGGTGTTTAACAATTTCATGAACAATTGTTCGAGAAACATTGGGAAAATGCTCACAGATGTCATCAATTGTGACGCGCCGATCGTTCCTCACGAATTCGTCAACTGAGCTCACCAGTGGGTCTGTAATGACAGACGGTCTCCCCGAACGCTCATCGTCGTGTGTGTTCCCCCTCCCCATGTTGAAGTTGCGACACCACCGCCGGACAGACGACTCGTCCATTACATTGTCTCCATACACCTCCTTTAATTGGCGATGAATATCACATGGGCGAACGTTTCTTGCATTGAGGAATTTAATCACTGCCCTCACTTCACAACTGGCGGCGTTCTCAATTTTTTTAAACATTGTAAACAATCACAGAAACAACACAGGCAATGCTAGCGTCACGCAACTTGGCTCAGAGAAGGCAGACAAGCCACTGAAGCTATCTGACCTCGTCCAGCGGCTACTCGCGTCGTCAGCACTTCATGCGGCACGAACGGGTACTACTTTCCGGATGACCCTCGTAGAATACAATCAGGACGTTTTTGCCTGTTTTGTAGATTTAGAAAAAGCGTTTGATAGAGTGAATTGGGAAAAATTAATGCGTGTATTGCAGAAAATAGGAATGGATTGGAGGGACAGGAGACTGATCCGCAACCTGTACATGTCTCAGACTGCTCAGGTGCGAGTGGGGAACGGAGAGTCCGGATGGGCAGTGTTAGGAAGAGGTGTAAGGCAGGGTTGCCCATTGTCACCGGTGCTGTTCAATGTATATGTGGAGGAAATGATTAAAGAGGCATAGGAAGAACTGGAGGTAGGAATGAAAGTCGGAGGGGAATTCGTAAAATCGGTTAGGTTTGTTGATGACCAAGCATTAGTTGCTCAGTCAGCCAAGGGGTTGCAAGCATTGCTGAGGGAATTGGAGGTTCAGTGCGATAAATATGGGATGAGAATCAATATTAATAAAACAAAGGTTATGCGATTTTCCAGGAAGAAAAAGGCTAAGCTAAATATTAAAATAGGCGGGGAAAAAATAGAGCAGGTAGAACAGTTTACATATCTCGGAAGTGTTTTGGACCAATACGGTCAAAGTGGTAGGGACGTAAGGAGAAGAATTGCGCTAGGCAAGGAGGCTTTCTCAAGGAGGAGGGAGTTGATGACGGGGACCTTGAGTAGGGATGTTAAGACAAGACTCGTAAAAACTCTGATATGGAGCGTAGCTATGTACGGCGCGGAAACGTGGTCACTGAAACAGGAGGATAGGCGTAGATTGGAGGCTTTTGAAATGTGGGTGTGGAGAAGAATGGAGAAGGTGAAATGGACCGAAAGGAAAACAAATGAGGAAGTACTGGAGATGGTGGTTGAGGAGAGGGGTTTGTTGAGAGAAATCCTATGGAGGCAGGAAAAATGGATGAAAGGCGTATTGAGCGGTAGTGGAAAATTGAAGAGGGTAATAGAGGGGAGAATGTTGGGCGAGCGAGGTAAGGGCAGGAACAGGATAGGGATTTTGGACGGGATGAAGGGAGGAAAGAAGTACACCGAGATGAAAAGGGATCTGATATCTGCTAGGTGGGGAGTCACAAAATGTTTATTTGATAGTTCTGTCCATCCAAAAACCTACCTTAAACGGTAGATTACCTAATAATAATACTCGTATTAATGTCCTGCCAAATTGTGTGCGACTCGATGGAAATTTGTACATTTGTAACATGGTGTACGGGATTTAATGTTAAGGTTATCATGTTGTATTCGGTTAAACGCAGAAGTATTGTGTTGTATTGGATCATATTATGTACGTTGAGGGTTTCGCACTTACTTATTTTTCTTATCTTCCCTGAATTTGATTGTTTTTATTAGGATCTTCTATATTTGTTCGAATAGGGCGTTGCCTTAGAACAATAAATAATGTTCAAATTCAAAGTAATTCCCTAGATGATACGTCACTCATATTACTCGTGATGAGTGAATGTCACCTAAGGAATTACTAATTTAACAAGGCATTCCTTTATCATCTTTCTCTCCAACTCTCACCAAATCCTAGCCCTCCGGGTACCGGCGCATCCCTTTCCTCAATTGTTCGTGTTTGCGTCCACGTGTTACTTCGCAAATTGGTCTCTCTCCCTCGGGCTCCTTCATTAAGCCAGCCGGAGCGATTGTTGTGAATCATTATGTTTTTTTCCTTGCCACCTTAGGAACGTGAGGGCCACATATTATTTGAGCACTTATAAATGGTTGAGAATAAATACCACATCCCTAGTAATTTATAGAACGTAAACAATATGTTTTTAACTTGTATGTCCATTAAACGTTGTACTGAATCTGTTGAAACCGTCGAAAAAAAATTAAAAATGCAATGGAAACGTTTTTTAAGGGAATTTATACGAGTATCACTGTTGGTTGCGGGCATCTATCACAAAAAGAAAATTGCGTGAGATATTATTATCGTATTTTGCATAAACTGTCAACGAAAATAGTGATACGAAATGAGAAATTAATGCGGAAGTGTGGCGTCTGCGAAGACATTAGGTACGTTGGTAATGTTCATTCATGACCTAGAATCACTGATGAAAATATTCCTGAGATATACTATTCCTTCCTCATGTATGCATATCTATGGCCCTAAGGACGAATTTGCCAAATTTCAAGAATGTATTTACCTACACCCAGAACTAGTCTACTAGAGTCTACTAGTAGAGGTATAGACAGCCTGAGAAAAGAGAATTCCTTGGGGTGTTTTCTCAAGGCAGGCTCCACGTCCTCCCCCCATCTCATCGACCTCTCCTCCATCGGCTTCCGTTTTTTTCCCTCCCAAATCGACGGCAATGGTCCTCCTCGCCCAATGGAAGCCTTTCTCAGCCTCCACTCCGAGAGCGGACGGTGGTATCATGCGATGGTCTACGCCTCGGATATTTTTCGGGAAAAAAAGCTCAAACCAATTGGAATATTTCGGGAGCATCAAGTTTTTTACCACACCTATCTATTCTCACAGTGGGAACCGACATCAGTTTCCCAATTCGTGGGGCCAAGCATGCCTCGGTTTTCTTCAATCATTATGGCTTATAAAATTCTTTTCCCATACGGATGAGACCCTTGGTTTTCACGACCTCGGAACCTAACAAACACGAAAGGTTTCGAACGTTCTTTTTATTAAAATTTACGCCGCGGTGCGATTAAAATGCGAATGTATTGCCAGTTGCGATTGTTTGTAGCGATGTTATTGATTCAGCCAAAAAATAGTTAAAAATAATGTCTCGTAATTTTTTTTTCGATTAGCATACAAAATAAACTCCAAATTATATGCCGTACAACAAGTACTCGTATATTGCAAGAGTAAGTTAACTACATATAACATCCTGCCACCGAAGGACGGACTGATTACAAGCACGATCGAAGGTAATGTCTTGTGTCGTTCTTGTTTATCTTCAATCATTACCTTCTCCATGCTCCAGAATCGTGTTTTAAACTTTCAACTTTGACCCAAGCAAATTGATTACCATTTCTAACCTCCAGCGGGGCATCTAGAAATCCTCGCAATTGCTCGAAGCAAAAAAAATAGAATATAATATAATTTTTGCCAAAAGGATCTACTGATTTTTGCAGTATGGATGGGTCTGAAACTGAAGTCAAGATTTTGCAAAGTTTTAAAAATACTCTTGAGACTTTCTCCATGTCTTGCTGCCAGGTCAACTTTTGTTTATTTTAATAATTAAATCAATCTCGTTGGTGATGCCGTTACGAAGGCTTAATTACTTCCTTTATGGTCGTCGGCTTCTTCGGTGATTTAGGATGGATTCTCCGACGGAACGATAGGGTCTGAAAAAATATTTTCGACACTTATTTAACCAACCGGTTTCCAAAGAGCCAAATCCTTTCCACTGAGCACAACAGTGAGGACACTTGACATCATCCATTTATTATTGGCAAAAATCCATTTATTATTTAACAAATGGGGACATTGTAGTCCAGTTGGTAGAGTGCCGGACTACTAAGCAGAGGATCCGAGTTCGATTCCGAGGGATATCTCTGAGCACCCTCTGCTTCATTCAAGCTGTGCCATTTTTTGGGTGCCGACTCTTCTTAGGAAACCGCAGGTGGGACAGGGAAAGGAAATCCCACCCTAATGTGTGAATTACACGCGACGTTGAGCTTAGTAATAGATGAGATCGATCCACACCTGTCAAACCAAACCTCGGTTTGATAATTTTGGCTTGAATTTAACATATGGACCAGTTATAGCAGACGAACCGTCGTTTGCTGTATTTTACACATTTAACATTGACACAAGCGAGCTTATTTTGAGCGACTACTTTCCCATCACAGTGAACGCGGAGGCTTATGGGCAATTAGATGTCACTTGCTCAACTATTACTTAAAGGTTTGATCGTGACTTCACGAGTCAATGCGTTACCTTAATTCATATGTTAATGATGAAGTGATGAAATTAATATAGTACCCATTCATGCCTGTTTTTTAACGGTTATAATGAAAAAAATAATTTTTAAGCGCTCTGGGTTCTTATTAATTTTTGAAACTTACTCTGAAGCTTATTTTGGACTAGTTCTGGAACTCTAATTGTTGAAACAATGCGATTTTGGCTGCTTGTCCAACATATTAATCAATATCAATGAAACAAAGGTGAGTAGGTGGCTTTCTGGAAACAGTACTACAACTCACGCTCATTGTATCAGTTTTTCGTGAAAATGACATGTGTTTTCTTAACCATTTATCCATTTTTCTTCTGGCGGTAGTCCTCTACTACTATCTATCTTCATGGTTCCTTGGAAACCACCGCTAGGATGTGTGGCAGGGGTTGATTACATACGAGACATGCAGCGTCAAGACTTAAGTTTTTCTTAATCATTAGAAGAGAGACAATACACCACCGTCGCCAGGAGGGAAAGGTATTTTGGGCCAAGGGTAGTCTGGTGTGTAACCACCCCATGCCACACACCCAGGCGTTTGCTTGCAGGAACAAGCTACAAATCTTACATGAAGTAATTTAAGGTAATACATGCTCCTCTAGTAGGTCATAGATTTAGTACCCAAGACCAAGATAAAAATAGCTGAAGAACATGCAGCAAGTGCCAAATTATAGTATTCGTCCACAATGAATTGTTTGATATGAATTATTTACGAAATGTAATAACTTCCGCTATGTGAATAAAATTGTAGTGAAAAATTTGATCTTGCGCGTAGTTTGGTACCTCGCAATAACATGGCCGTTGAGGTAAGAAGATAAAATTAGGGTATGGGGAAGAATAGAGAAACTTGGTCTTAAGAAACAAGATGGTAGGCATAGATTGGAGATTTGAAATGTGGGTGTGAGAAGGATTGAAAGGAAAACGAGCGAATAAGTACTAGACATGGTAGGGAAAGAGACAAGGTTTAAGGGAGACAAATAATGTTGAGAAGACAAGGTAGGGGGGGAGGAAAAGAGTAGACACGGAGGACGGAGAATGAAGAGAAGTTATGTGGAATTGAAGAAGGTTTACTGTAGATTAGGATGTCACGTTGTGCCTCCTTAGGGTAGACTTAGAAAATTAGGGTTAGCCCATGATCCATAGTAATTAATTAATTATGATAATGATAATGAGCATTAGTTTTTAATTTAATTCTCGACGATGAATTCTACCACCATTTATTATTTATTTATTTTAACATCAGTTCGAAAACAGCACATTTTTTGGTCTTCTCTTCGAACTACAGGGATCGTCCGGAAAATAAGTGTACTGATTTTTTCCCGCCGCTCCAGGCGCGCCCAGCACCGCTCTGACGGGCTGCGATTGGAGGGGGGTATGTTGGCAAGCGACGCTGAAAAAGGCAGTCGGCTCTGAGCTGTGGCGTAGTGAGGAGCTCTGTTAACGCGAACCTCCACGCTCGACCCACGTCACGGAACGCGATGCCGAAGTTTCTGGAGCAGCGTTATTCCATAAAATTTGCGGTAAAGCTTGGGAAATCGTCTACCGAAACTGTCGGTATGATTAACCAGGCTTACGGGGAGTCAGCCATGTCCAGAAACATGATCTTTCGGTGGCACAAGATGTTCGTGGAGGGCAGAGAAGAGGTCGACGACGAACCACGGCCTGGATGCCCATCAACGACACTCACCGACGAAAATGTGCGAAAAGTTCGCGATGTACTGAACTCTGATCGTCGTCTTAGTGTTCGGATGATAGCAGAGCAGCGTAATGTGCCAAAAACAATAGTGCACGAGATTATTAGGGACCAATTACAGATGCGAAAAATTTGTGCAAAGTTGGTGCCGAAAGTGCTCAGTGATGATCAAAGACTCAATCGTTTGGAAATCGCGACACAACTTGCGGATCACTGCAAAAATGATCCACATTTTTTAGAGAACGTTGTTTCGGGTGACGAGACGTGGGTCTTTGAGTACGACCCGGAGTCGAAGAGACAAAGTGCGGAGTGGCACACCCCATCATCACCCCGTCAAAAGAAAGCTCGCATGAGCAAATCTCGGATCAAGGCGATGCTCATTGTCTTTTTTGACAAAAGGGGAGTCGTCCACTACGAATTTGTACCTGAACGACAAACTGTAAATGCTGCATTTTACGTCCAAGTGCTCGACAGGCTTCGAAAACGAGTCGCCCGCGTCCGGCCAGCGATCAAAAACATCTGGCGGCTGCTTCACGACAATGCGCCGTCTCACACCGCGCTTGTCGTGTCGGACTTCTTGGCCAAGCACGGCGTGGCAACGCTGCCGCACCCGCCCTACAGCCCGGACTTGGCACCACCGGACTTTTTTCTTTTCCCGAAGATAAAGAGGAGTTTGAAAGGAACGCGATACGGGACTTTGGACGCCGTCAAAGAGGCCATGACGACGTGTCTTCGAGAGGTTCCCGATGATGCCTTCGCGGGAGCGTTCCAGGAATGGGAACGCCGCTGGAACAAGTGTATCGACTCACAAGGGTCCTATTTTGAGGAATATTAGCTTAAGATATGTAAAAGTGTAATAAATTTTTTTTCCTGAGCTCAGTACACTTATTTTCCGGACGAACCCGGTATGATAACAATAGACATATTTACAAACACCCAAGCCCGAGATGGAGGAAAATCCGGACTGGAATCGAACCCGCGACCTTTGGGTTGGCAGACGAGAACGTTACTCCGACGCCATCGGGGCGTAGTCGTTGACGCGTCGTCCAGTCTCGCAGACTCCCAGGTTTATAAATACGCTCGCGTACATTCACAAATCGTTTTTCTCAGGACGGGGTGAGAGGAGGTAAGCAGGTTTGCCGGCCCGAGACCGACATCAATTCATATTTGTAAACGCAACACTGGAGCTCGAAGTGCGTACCGTTGAGAACCGCTCATAAATTATTTGCATGACCGTGGGGTGGATGAGGTAGAGATATATCTTGGACCGTTTAACGGGACATTTCTCGGGGAAGTGGGGGAGGGATGCTCGGTAGATATCTCAATTTGGTGGTCAACCCTGTGCAGAGGACGGACGATAGAAGATTTGGGAGATGTCCTAGATTACATTTCAGTCACCATTATTAGGTATTTTCGTTTAGTAAGGCTAGTGCGAACCCTCTTCTTTAGTTCCAAAGGTATCAATACTTCGTGTTAATTTTTTCAAACATTGATTGATGTCAATAATTCCTCAAGTTTGTGTCGAAAATATCGCGATGTTTTCGGGTGTCAATAATTTCTTTAGTTAGTTTTTTTTTATCAACACGTCACTTCTTTTTACAGAAGATATATCCTGTTCAACAAAATTACACTATTCTTTTGGCTACATTTTATAATTCAAATGATTTTCTTTTTGTATAGTAAAAATGGTCGTGACTAAGAAATGATGATGTTATTTTTTATATTTGATCAGGAAATGGTATCAATCTGGAGAAGCAATAAATACAAATTACCCAAAGCCGTACTCTTAGGGGCACTAGTTACGGGACACGGGGGAGGGTGCAAAGAATAAGGATAACAAAACTGCACACACTCTCTCACTCCGGTATTTGCAGTGCAAATTGACCGTTGCAAGTCACAAACACACACGCACTCAGGGTTTACGGGGGAAAAACCCCTCGCCAGGGACCACACACTCAGACAAGGCAAGCAAAACCACACGCACTCCTTCACTCCGGTATATGCTATATTGCATATACCGGAGTGAAGGAGTGCGTGTGGTTTTGTTTGCCTTGTCTGAGTGTGTGGTCCCTGGCGAGGGGTTTTTCCCCCGTAAACCCTGAGTGCGTGTGTGTTTGTGACTTGCAACGGTCAATTTGCACTGCAAATACCGGAGTGAGAGAGTGTGTGCAGTTTTGTTATCCTTATTCTTTGCACCCTCCCCCGTGTCCCGTAACTAGTGCCCCTAAGAGTACGGCTTTGGGTAATTTGTATTTATTGCATTCATTCGGCCGTAGTACGTTCCCTTTTGCTTTAATAATCTGGAGAAGATTTGGACTGGACTGGACTGTAATCGTATACGTAGTCGGGGGGTACAAAAGGTCTGATAGCGTAACGGAAATGTTGGCTATTCTGAAATGGGAGATTTGTAAAATCGAAGAAAAAGGAGTAGGTTAGGTGCGATGCACAGAATAATTTAAAATGACAAAGCGTGGGAAGATTTACGGAAGGAGATAGAAAAACCGAGTTTTAAGGGAAAAACGACCGCAGTTTTAAAATAAAAATAATAACACGAAAAACAATTAAGAAAACGTATTATTTTTTAAACATAAGTGTATCAGCCAGCTGCCTGGAGGATTGTTTGAGCCCTTTCAATAATATTTTAGGGCTTTTAAGAATAGGTGTAAAGCAGCCTCAGGACAAAGGACTGGGCTCTTTATTTTTCGGTGATTATTATGTTATTTTATTTATTAAAAATAATGTTCTGTACGTTATGTGGATGGTGTAAGAAGTTGAATTGTAAAAGTGCGTGGTGTCATCACAGTGCGTGATTTTGGAAGGGGTATGATTTAGAAAAGTGTGTGATTTTGGACGGAGTGTGATGTTGAATGGTGCGTTTCTTTGTGTGGGTGTGTACGTCGGCCATATGTGATTGTGCAGGTACGGTTGGGAAATTCGACACTCATTGCCATTGTTTTTAAATACATTTTATTTAATGTTTTTCTTGTGCATTATAAGGATGCATCACTGGACCGTGGCCAACGGACCATTTGCTTAATTGCAACGAAATGTAAATAATAATGATAGAAATATTTTGTAAAGTGGAATACAATAAGCATAGGCTATGTTGAAATCTGAGAGTGGGGTGAGAGAGTCAAGAAATTTTATCTATTTATTAATAATTACTTTCCCTTTCTTCCCATATTCATTTTATAGGGATCTTGCCTTCTCCAGAAAACTTATTTTTGGTGTGCATTAATGTCTGGCTTAGCAAAATAAATTATCGTGCATATAATATTAAATCTATGAGGGTTGCTATCAAAAGTCTTGACTCAGGTAATGAGCCTCCCTTGTTCTCCCCTGCCATCGCGTATGGAAAGAAATGAACTTTCACTTGTCTTTCCTTTTGAAAGTAAAATGACAGCATTTTTATTTATTTTATCAATTATTGTTTAGTATCGTGGACGCCTCTGAGAGTAACTGGATATGACTACAAGGTGATGGACAATATACGAGGCGCGTTAAATAAATAACGGGAATTTCAGTTATTTAAGTGAAACAGTTTCTGGCGTGACTTGGTGAAAAATCTTTAAAAAAAAATTCTATGTGGAAAAGCCAAGTTGGTTATTTTTCAATTTCAATTTTAAGCTATTTGTGAAGAATTTTATTTATTCGTCCACATGGATATCAATTTTATTTAAGTAGTGTCCATTAGATATTATAGACATATGCAAACACTTTTTTCCAATCCTCGAAACACTTCTGGAATTCCATATTTGTTATAGCTTTTAGCACTCGAAGCGATGCGTTGTTAATCTCACCGTACTTATAAAACAACACCCCCTTTAATGTTTTAAGGTTCTATTTATTTTTGGGAACAGAAAAATGTCACAAAAGTCACGGGGCCATCTCTAGCAAAACATTCACGAACACACAATGTTGAGTGTGAGCATTATCGTGGTGGTGTAAAAGCCATTCAGTTTTTCGCCACAAATACGACTGTTTCCTTCGTATTGCTTTACGAAAACGACATTTAACTTGTAAGATCCTTATTGATCACTTGACCTTATGGCAAGGGCTCATGGTTCACTATGTACTATATGAAATTACAAAATTCCGGTTACTTTAAAAAAATAACCTCGTTCATTGAGTTTTAATTTGTAATTTGGTTTTTCCTTTACCTCTCGATCTGGATTGACCATCGGCGAACCAGAGGTAAGAGGAAAACTTTGCCAGCTAACCCGCCTACCCACCCAAGGCGAAACGACCGAATGAGGCAAAACGTTTTCGTTGTCAATAGGACGATTTTTGCTTACATTTCTCGACGCTGCTGGACCCATAATTCTCTCTCACCCACATTGCCCTCGGTGGACCACCATCTAGAACATCATTTCCCCACTCTCGCTCTCCTCCCCCAGACTCCCCCTCCCACCAAAAGGAACAACCCCCAATCCAACCCCACTCCTTCTCATCCTTTTCTTCTCATTCTTCTGTCTGTACCATTGGAGCGAAGCTATATTTCAAAAGGCTATTGATGACGGTGATGGAACAGATCCCACCTCCTCTACATCCAAATATTTTGGTCGAAAATTTCGACCATCTCGCCGGAACACTCGTCCCGACTCCATTTTCCCTTCCCCCATTCCCCTGCGTTCTTTCGCTCTCCAAATTCCCGCCGAGGCGGGAGGGGGAAGGATTCCCCCACTTCTCTCTCTTTCTTTCGCCCGGTTCCTATTGTTAAGGTACTCTTAAACGGATTTCTTCCTCCATACTCCCGTGAAGCTGTCCACGTCAGAGTCATTGAAGCCGCACGAACAGCAACTAAACTGCCCTCTCTCCTTCCGCGGGGTCAATGTTTCTCGATCCTGCGACGGGAGGAGTGTGGTGGCAATTATCATATCTTCGGTTCCTCATCAGATGTCCTCCACGAAGAAAAATAAACGGTACGAAAGAGCATTGGAAAGGTAAAGGGGAATATTTATTGCACCTTGATTATTTTTAGCTGCATTCGCATCGTGGAGGCATTTGCGTTGTTGGGGGGGGGGGGAAGTGGATGGAATAACCGGTAAATGAGACTCCCGCAATCGATACACTGGTGGCCTGAAGCACTGAAAAACGTGAAAATACGAAGGCATGAAGAATTAATCCGATGAACGAGAGGAATCAAGAATTTCATCATTCCAATCTCATAACTGAAGACTGTTAATGACGACTAAAAAAAGAGAGCCGATGTGAGCGAATTTTTAAAAAATACGAGATTAGATTATTATTTTAAGCTAACCCAGTGTATAGGTAAGTTTTTTAGACGGTCCCCCAAGAAAAAACAGACGTCCTGAACGACTTTTGAGAGACGTATTTAAACAAAATAGTATACTTATTTTCCCTTCAGCATTGTGCTATTCAGCTTCTTTCTTTTCCTGGTCAAAATCTCTGACTCCTAACTTTTCGAATCCAATTTGTTACTCACTTCTTGTCGTCTAGAATGGCCGTCCAGATTTCGTAATTCTCTTCCTTCTTCTTCCACAAGGCTTCTCAACTTCCGTTTCATCCCCGCCCCTCCAAAATTCGTCAGCAACATCTAAATACCATCTCATCCGCTTTCTCCGTCCATCTCGAATTTTTCCCACAAACGTCCTCTCTTCTCCCGTCACGTCTAATAATCCTTTCTTCTTCCCACTCTCTCTCTCTCTCCTAATAATTTTTTACATCGTCCTTGCCAGAATTCCGAGAGCCTCCACTCCTGGAGTTTGAAAGTCTCTTAATCTTAATACGCTACGATCGATGTAAATATTCTCTTAAATATTCTTTCTGTATCTATGTAATATATCCGAGGTGGTTGTTTTCTATTAATGAAGAATCTACTTGTTCATTAAATAATATCTGTATGAACTAGAACCATGGTGGCCAGCCATCCTTGAACACCTTGAAAACACAAGGAATGGGAAAATCTTCTAAAATATCCTGAAAAATACCTGACACTGTGTAGAAAATCCTGGAAATAAAGAGAATTAATGCTATATTTTTCCGAAAATAGATAGTGGACAACGGAGAGTCTGGATGGGCAGTGTTAGGAAGAGGTGTAAGGCAGGGTTGCCCATTGTCACCGGTGCTGTTCAACGTATATATTTTTTAGGTAATCTACCGGTTAGGGTAGGTTTTTGGATGGACACAACTATCAAATAAATATTTTGTAACTCCAAACAAAACCCAATCCAGCAACCTAAACTACGTCAGGTCCCTCTTCATCTCTGTGTACCTCTTTCCACCCTTCATCCCATCCAACATTCCTATCCTGTTCCTACCCTTTCCTCGCTTGCCCAACATTCTCCCCTCTATTACCTTCTTCAACATTCCACCACCGCTCAACACGCCTTTCATCCATTTTTCCTGCCTCCATAGGATTTCTCTCAACAAACCCCTCTCCTCACCCACCATCTCTAGTACTTCCTCATTTGTTTTCCTTTCGGTCCATTTCACCTTCTCCATTCTTCTCCACACCCACATTTCAAAAGCCACCAATCTACGTCCATCCTCCTGCTTCAGTGACCACGTTTCCGCGCCGTACATAGCTACGCTCCATATCAGAGTTTGTACGAGTCTTGTCTTAACATCCCTACTCAACGTCCCCGTCATCAACTCCCTCCTCCTTGAGAAAGCCTCCTTGCCTAGCACAATTCTTCTCCTTACGTCCCTACCACTTTGACCGTATTGGTCCAAAACACTTCCGAGATATGTAAACTGCTCTACCTGCTCTATTTTTTCCCCGCATATTTTAATATTTAGCTTAGCTTATTCCTTTCTGGAAAATCGCATAACCTTTGTTTTATTAATATTGATTCTCATCCCATATTTATCGCACTGAACCTCCAATTCACTCAGCAATGCTTGCAACCCCTGGCTGACTGAGCAACTAATGCTAGGTCATCAGCAAACCTAACCAATTTTACGAATTCCCCTCCGACTTTCTTTCCTACCTCCAGTTCTTCCCATGCCTCTTTAATCATTTCCTCCACATATACGTTGAACAGCACTGGTGACAATGGGCAACCCTGCCTTACCCCTCTTCCTAACACTGCCCATCCGGACTCTCCGTTCCCCACTCGCACCTGAGCAGTCTGAGACATGTACAGGTTGCGGATCAGTCTCCTGTCCCGCCAATCCATTCCTATTTTCTGCAATACACGCATTAATTTTTCCCAATTCACTCTATCGAACGCTTTTTCAAAATCTACAAAACAGGCAAAAACGTCCTGGTTGTATTCTATATTCCCCCAATTAATGATCTCATTACTGCAATGGCATCACGCGTACCTCTTCCCTTCCTAAACCCAAACAGATCATCCCCTAAGTAATCATTTGCCTTACTCTCTATCCTTTTGTTGATGATCCTGAGAATAACTTTAGCTGCGTGGGATATCAAACTTATTGTTCTGTAATCCTCACATGATATAGACTTTGCCTTTTTTGGAATAGGAACTAACACCGATCTCACAAAATCTTCCGGCTAGATTCCTTCTTCATAGATACTACGAATCAGTCCATATAGGGCCTTCTTCCCGCATTTTCCTAAACATTTCAACAGTTCTACAGGTAATGTGTCCACCCCCACAGCTTCATTTGCTTTCATCTCCTTTAATACCCTTTCTATTTCATCGTCGAGTATGCCTGGACGTAAGCTATCTTCTTCTATGTCATGTTCCTTTTCTATGTCTAACCCTGTCGGCCTAAGTTCTTTACCATACAGTGTTTCTATATATTCCTTCCATCTCTCTTGGATTTTTCCTGGTTCAACTATTATCTTACCCCACTTATCTTTAACTGTTAGCACAGATCTTGCTTTCTTACTTCCCGATAATAACTTAACCTTGCTGTATAGAGCACCAATTTCACCCTTCTTCTGTAAATTTTCCATATCCTCGGATTGCGTTTCCATCATTCTTCTTTTGCTTTATTTGTGGCCCTTCTCAATTTATTGTTTAACTCTTTGTACTTCATTTTACCTAACTCTGTGTTTACATTTTTCCATCTCCTTCTCTCATCCATCTTTGCAATCATCTCATCCGTTACCCATGGTTTCCTTATCCTTTTCCCGTTAGCGGTTCCTATAGTATCTTTAGCGGCTTCCAATATCCCTTTCTTGATACATTCCCATTTTTCTTCGATAGTACTCAGTTCTTTACCGTCATCCATCATTTTCTCTACAGCTTGCTGATACTCCTTCCTCGTTAGTCCATTTAATGCTTCTAAATTCCATTTCCTAACCCACCGCCCTTGCCTTATCTTCTTGAAACGGACGTCACATTTCATAACAACTAAATTGTGGTCAGAGTCCGCATCCGCTCCTGGGAAACTGTGCGAATTTATCACACTGTTCCTAAAACTGTGCCTAACCATAATATAATCTAACTGATACCTTTCTGAGTCACCTGGCATTTTCCATGTATACCTACGCCTTTTGTGATGTCTAAACAATGTGTTGGTGATGACTAACCCCTGTCTCCTGCGGAATTCAATTGCTTTCTCCCCGCGTTCATTCCTCGTGCCTAACCCATAGTCCCCCACCTCAGCCCCATCTCTTCATTCACCTACCGTCGCATTCTAATCCCCCATCACAATCAAATGTTTCCCTGCAGGAACACCCGCAATGATATCCTCTAACTCATCGTACATCCTATCGACTTCTTCCTCCTTGTGGTTGCTCGGTGGCATGTATACCTGAACAATGACCAAGTTCGTCGGCTCGGCTTTAATCTCTACGAGTAAAATTCTATCTCTTGCCTGCTCAATGTTGACTACGCTTCTTCCTACCCCTTTATTTAAAATTACGGCCACCCCTCGTTGGCTCTCGTCCCCGCCGCTGTATATCACTCTATAATTGTCACTCCAGTAATCCCCGCTATCCTTCCATCTCACCTCGCAGAGACCTAAAACATCTATATTACCTCTCTCCATCTCTCGCTTAATATTTTCTAATTTGCCTCTCCTCAACATTGTCCTGACGTTTTAGGTTCCTATTCTAACTACTTTCGTCTTCTTCTGAGTCTTCTGTCCTGCTGCAGTTATTTCTTCCCTGCAAGGGTTTCGTGGGATGACGACCGCGGAAGCCTTGCCTCTCCCGCTGCCGGGCACGACACACGGCCTCTTGGGCCGAGTCCCGTAGTTGCCAGGACTCATATTATCTATAGTGCCCATCATTATATTATTGGGAATCATAATTGAGGTGGTTTCCCGTTGCCTTCCTCAATAGGAAGGCAACGGGAATTTTTAACGTGACACCATCACTTAATGGCCGCCCCACTGGGGTCAGACGCCATTGCAGCCGCCTCACTGAGGAACAGACGATGCGTGGACTACCTTTCGCCTGGCTCCTAACCTTCGACCTATCTGGCATGGGTGACCCTACCAGGAGAAATTATATTTACTCCCGCCAGCACAGCTCTAGGGGTCATCGGAACACACAAGCCCTTCCACCACGACAAGGTTGTAGTCCATGGGAGGGTTCAACGTATATGTGGAGGAAATTATTAAAGAGGCATGGAAAGAACTGGAGGTAGGAATGAAAGTCGGAGGGGAATTCGTAAAATCGGTTAAGTTTGCTGATGACAAAGCATTAGTTGCTCAGTCAGCCAAGGGGTTGCAAGCATTGCTGAGTGAATTGGAGGTTCAGTGCGATAAATATGGGATGAGAATCAATATTAATAAAACAAAGGTTATGCGATTTTCCAGAAAGAAAAAGGCTAAGCTAAATATTAAAATAGGTGGGGAAAAAATTGAGCAGGTAGAACAGTTAACGTATCTCGGAATTGTTTTTGACCAATACGGTCAAAGTAGTAGGGAGGTAAGGAGAATAATTGCGCTAGGCAAGGAGGCTTTTTCAAGAAGGAGGGAGTTGATGACGGGGACGTTGAGTAGGGATGTTAAGACAAGACTCGTAAAAACTCTGATATGGAGCGTAGCTATGTACGGCGCGGAAACGTGGTCACTGAAGCAGGAGGATAGACGTAGATTGGAGGCTTTTGAAATGTGGGTGTGGAGAAGAATGGAGAAGGTGAAACGGACCGAAAGGAAAACAAATGAGGAAGTACTAGAGATGGTGGGTGAGGAGAGGGGTTTGTTGAGAGAAATCCTATGGAGGCAGGAAAAATGGATGAAAGGCGTATTGAGTGGTAGTGGAATGTTGAAGAAGGTAATAGAGGGGAGAATGTTGGGCAAGCGAGGTAAGGGCAGGAACAGGATAGGGATGTTGGACGGGATGAAGGGAGGAAAGAAGTACACCGAGATGAAGAGGGACCTGATATAGATTAGTTTGCTAGGTGGGGAGTCACAAAATGTTTATTTGATAGTTGTGTCCATCCAAAAACCTACCTTAACCGGTAGATTACCCAATAAAAGATAGTGGACAGCAGAAGAGTAAATGAATTTGGTATTTTCTTCACTTGAATTTAAAATAAATGATTAGTCTAGAGATTTGTTTTCAATTACTGGCTTTCAATGTTCTACGTTTTCTGTAAGAATGCGAGGAATACTTGTATATCTCACATTTGTGGACTTTTAAACTTTGGAGTAATCGTGCAAACTGGTCATAGGACAAATCGAGCGTAACGGCACGAAATAAACTGCCTGCCTGTCACTGCGGTACAACTGAGCAGGTTTCTACTTCTTTGAGTGAGAATATCACCATAGATAAATACTCCACCACTTGATTTTTTTCACGAACATTTGACTACTTGCTGATATTCTACTGTATTACCAGGTAGGTATAGAATATATGCCGATTAATAATGAGCACTTCAAACTCTTCGGTTATTCTGTCGGGATGAGGTGAATCCTTAAGGAAATATCAATTCCTAGCAGGATCATAGTGACATCTTTTTCATAGCCATAATGTGCTTGAAACGATGGTCATTTACGTGTTTGTATTTCCTGAGTGATAGGAAATCAAAACGTGAATAGATGTCATGGTACGGTGTTTGTTTATCTGTATGCTTAAAAAAAAGCCGACTACTCCAATGCAAGACTCCAAAACTCCGAGCGAGTTAACCTTGTAACTATCAATCCGTACATGCGATTTTTATTTAGACGAGCCATCAAATTTCTAAAAAAATTTCGCTTATTCATTATCTACCCACGAACGTCTACATATGCCATGGGGTGAAATATCAAATATTTGCGAAGGTAAGTTTAGCATTGTGTTGCATTGGGAAAGCGAGGTAGTGAAAATGATAGCACTAAACCTTTAAAAAATAATATTTTTTCCTAAAACCTGGAATAAGAAACCATCTAATTGCTGTCTACTACGATTTGTAAAACATTTGGACGCGTTTCGACGCCCAGGCTTCAGCATCAGGTAAACCACTGAATTTCACTTAATTGTGTGGGCACAAACTATAAACCCCATTAGTTTTTGGAGAGAAGAAAGACAGAAGACAGCTGAGTTCATTTGCGCCATTAGGGATGGACAGGGAAGGATGAAGGGTGGAGAAAAACCCGGCGTCGGCATTAGCCTATTCTTAACGAAAAAAGTCAAGGGGTCCGCAGCTTAACGTCCCATCCGACGGACGTCGTACTCACTCAAAAGCGCCCTCCACAAGGCACCTCAATTTGGGATCGGAATATCACTGAAAAATATCTGCCGCCGCCGAAATTCGAACCCGGGCCCTCTCCGGTGGGAAGCCTGTACGTTAGCCCCCGCACTATTCTAGGTGGGATTCTCGTTAAACGAGGAAGGGATTTAGGATGGAATTTAGCGACGTAGAACTTCTGCAGACTTAAAGAATGAGTTATTTTAATATGCAGTCAATACTGTTTTGTGTCATATTACCTAGAGCTTAAGAATACAGTGATGCATAGCACCAGGGTCCATCAAAAACATACCCTGAGTTGGTAGACTACTTCTAATGAACACATTAATAGGAAACCAGGTTTGGTGGTAATCGATACAAAATGTGATACAACAATTTTTTTCCGCAAATACTGCATCCTTTGCCACTTAAATTGGTGTATGAACATAACGCTAGAAAAGGGGAGTACAAGAAGATAGGCGGAGCCCTTGTCTGCTAATGGTGTTTGCGGATGCAAGTAGCTAATATCGAATCACATTTATGATGGTCACAAAGTCCACGTGATAGCTACGGCGGGAGACCTTGAGGCTATCACGCTACGCAAACGCGTCGGGGTTGCAGAGGGAAATGTTTCCGAGAAGAACACATTCAGAAAACCGCGTAGAAGGAGACTTACGACTTTAAGAATGACACAGAACTCCTGAGTTCACTTGTGACACCGAGAGAATTCTTCTCCTTATGTCCCTACTACTTTGACCATTTTGTTCCAGAACATTTCCAAGATAGGTAAACTGTTCCACCTGCTCTAGTTTATGAACTCCTAATTAAACATTTAACTTAGCCTTCCTCTTTCTCGAAAACCGCATAAGTACGTTCTCTATTTCATTTAATGGCCATACCAAACTTCCCCCAAGTGAAGTGCGACCCTTTAACTTTCATCATTGTTCTATAGTCCTCACATATGGCTGCCCTTCTTATTTTTTAAATAAGAACTAACGCCGTTCTGATAAAATCTTCCGACCGAATTCCTATCTCGTAAATGCTATGTGTTAGTCTCTAAAAACATTTCCTCCTATGTTTCCCTAAGCCTTGAAGCAGTTAATTTTCCACATGGTTCCTCTGTATATTTCTTCCGTGTATATTCCGTGCCTATCTTTGATTATTTGCAGGGATTTTCCTTCTTACTTCCTGACAATGCTTTCTTCTTCCTGTGTAGCACCCAAATTTCACCGTTTCTTTGCTAACTTTCCATGCCCTTGCAACTGTGACTTCCACGACGCTTCTTTCGCTCTGTTTCCCGCCTCAGTTTCTCAATTTACTCTTTATACTTCCTTCATCCCAACTCTGTGTTTACTTTCTTCCATCTCCCTCTCTCTAACTTTCTACTCACCACTACTTGTATACCTTTCTAATCATCTCGCCCGTTAGTTTCATTTTCCTTTTTACTTGCCCAATATTTAGATTTCAGATATCCCTCGTATGATGTGACCCTATTATTGTTCTACAGTACCCAATCCCCTTTCCTCACTCATGATTTTCAGTCTCAGCCAATTCAGTCTCTAAAAAAATAATCAATGCGTTGAAGAATTAAAAATATTCTTTTTAATTTTCACATGATGTAATAATTTACGTATTATCGGTTTCAACACATAGACGTCAGCTTTAGGTGCAAATTTTCACAAGTCCGTGTTCATTTATATGCATGGACCGGAGGGGCATAGGTCGGTGTAAGACTCTAGCTACCCGCCGCGTAACACTCAGGTAAAAATCTGTACCTGAGATTGAGGCCTTCTTGTTAAAATATCCGCCGAGTGTGTGGAATGTACTTAGTGCCTTTAAATTCGTTGCTTTTAAGTGATTTCAAAGAAGTGCGTTTTAGTACGACAGTTTTTTCTATTCTTCAAAATAAAAATTCGCAAATTTGAGCCGCGTCGAGTAATTGTGCCATAAAAAATTCCGAACCATGTACACTTCAGAACTGAAAAGTGCTAATTCCACAAAGACTCAGTTAATTATCTCAGAATCAATGTCGGTGACATGAAAAACCTTTGATGGGAAAGCTGTGGACATGGAATTACTATTACGAGCATTATATTAGCAGTATCATGGACGTGGGCAAAGTGTTTCGTTGCGCGGCATTGCTAAATATGAACCTGAATTTGTTAGTTGCAAACGTTATGGTGGAAAAAGAATACTCCTTTTGTCGATTTTGATGTTTTAAATTCAATTATTTGGTGACTTAACTGGGATATTTTACTAATATTGTCGATCACTCTTAACAGTGAATGCATGAGGCAATTAGTGGAAAATGACTTTTCAGCATTTTAAAGCATTTTAATATTGTAATATAAAGACTGCGAAGGGGAGTCTCAGGAAAGGCTGGAGACCGGTGGCATTTGACTCCCAGTCATTGCGGATTGTTCGTTTGCGAAACCTCAATAGTGAGACCTCGTTACGCTCCGTCATGAACCGGTTATTGGAACAGCTCTATACCATAAAATTTCGTGTGAAACTGAGCAAAACCGGGTAAGAGGCTCATGAAATGCTCAAGACAGCTTATGGTGATAACGCCATGAGTAGATTCGGTGTTTTTGAGTGGCACAAGTTGTTTCGGGAGGGCAGAGAATATGTTAAAGACGTCGAACGTTCAGGAGGCCCTTCGAACTCAAAAAGTGACGAAAATCTTGCTAGAGTGAAGGTTTAGTCGGACAGGGATCGCACGTTAAGTGTTCGTATTGTTTCCGATGAACTTGGCATCCTTAAAAGTGGTGTGAATATACTTGTGACCTAAAACGTGGTTTTAATATTATTTCAAGCTTGATATTCGTTGAATTTACAATTTACATGAATATAAGGAGAGAATTGTGAATGAAAGTGCAACAAACGATCCCAACTATCAGCGGTATTAATAGAATTTTAGGTAAACTTGCAGTCATTTCGCATCTTTAAAAAAATCTACAAATTCCATCTACAAATATAAGAATTCTAAGTCCTCTCTTGTAAGTACACATTATTAAAGCGCTGCCAAGGTCTTCTTGCCTTAGCCGAATCTTTGTCCTCAACCTACGAATGCCCATCCATTTGATAGGGCCGGTGTAACCTTTTTGAACGATGAACAGCATTATAAATCCTCTTTTTGACAAAAAGTTATGCGTTAAAGTAGGCTTTCTTAAATATGTATTCATATCATAGGACCGAGGAAGAGAGAAGCTGATTGCAGATATCACAATTCGAGGAGTTAAACTAGAGCAAGTGGAATCCTTCATCTACCTGGGCAGCAGCATAACATGGGATGGAAGTTCGCTCGACATCAAGCGAAGAATAGCCCAAGCTAAGAACGCATTCATGAAGACGAGGCAATTACTATTTTCAAAGAACTTAAGACTGGAAACAAGGAAGCAGAGGAAGAGACTTGGAACATTGGAAAAGTGAACCAGCAAAGAATAGAAGCCTTTGAAACATGGTGCTGGAGGAGAATGCTGAAGATTACATGGACAGACAACGTAAGGAACGAGGATGTATATAGAAGAGGATGGGACCATATGAAGAACTCTACGGCAGAGAAAAAATAGATGGATTGGACACACATTGAGGCACAATGGATTGATTAGGAATATAGTAGAAGGGAGGATTCCACGAGGAAGACCAAGAGGGAACATAGGACATATTAAGTAGGGCGTAAAGCAGAGAAGGTATCAAGGATTGGAGGAATTGACATTTAATAGAGTAGAATGGAGGGCTGCAGTAAACCAATCCTAGGATTGAAATACTGATTGATGATGATAGGGCCGATTCCTTTTTGAGCAATGAAATCCATTATAAATCTTCCTCGTGATAAAAAGTTATCCGTTAAAGTAGGCTTAATTATTTATATAAGGCATCTGACAGAAGTCAATTACAAACGCTGGGAAGAGAAATATGCTTACTCAACTTACTGAAGGGGGCACTCGGGTTTGAACCGGGGACCTCTCGATCTGCAGTCGAATGCTCTACCACTGAGCTATACCCCCATCTGTTTAATAATGCGATTTACCCGGGATAAGATTGATAGCATGAATCTTTGTCCTGAGAGTGAGCATTGATGATTTTCCTGCAAATTTGTGTTTATTTTTTTAAATTCGTCAAATGAAGAGACGTATATCTTAATACTAATCCACATGCTACGCGAGGCGCGCGGTCTGAACCACGATTTGTATTGATTTGTACTCACCATTATTAGCTGAAAGTTAAAATGCCCAAATCACAACTATCTCACTCAACGTGTGCATGCATTTATTTTAATCTTAACCTTTTTTTATGCAATAGCACATACTATATACACGTATGATCATGGACTGTATACGTATTTACAATTGCGTTGGCTAATGAGACCATGTTCCACACTTCATGAGAGGATTAAAATGGCAATTATAATCCTGAGTTTGTCATTAAGTGTCTGCAAGTAAAATGACTGTTTTTGGACAACATGCTTGAAGGAAAAGATATTCAGCATTTCTGTCACTAATTGTGGGTGCACGTATGATCACTAACCTGGAAGTTTCTATATTCATTCTTATGTCGCATTTTCTAACTCTGCTCATTGACAAACGAACAAACACTTCAAGGATACAATCTCTTTAGTGTTGTGTGATGAACTTTTTTTCCTCAGATTCGTAGTTGTGTAGACAATTATGTACAAATGCCCACTGCTATCCTTCTTGATCAGTCATGTTCATTTTTTCGTATTTCAGCCAAGTGAGGTTGGTTCATTATTCATTCACTTAACATTAATTGTGATTTGGTTGTAAATATCTACCCGATTCCTTTTAAAAGATTGGAAGTAACTCCAGTTGAGCCAATTTCACAATCGTCATATTTCGAGAACACCACGCATTTTTTTACCATAGGAATAATGTAAAAAAAGTTGATCTTAGAGTGGTTTTATTTCTGTAAATGACCCACGAAAAATTATTTTTTTTCCTTTTTGTGGATGCGTATTTCTAATGGAACTAGGTTGTTTACTCATTTTATAAAATTGCAGAATCCCGTAACCCCGTAATACACCATCCATGCATGTCCCGAAGTTTCCGCATTACAAATAATCACGGAAACCATAAATTTTCAACACACGAGGGATTTAAATCGACAAAGTCAATAGTGTTGCGCAAAAGATTTATTTCGAGAATGTGGCGTAAAGCAGAGTGACATTAGATTTTACTTTTAACCGTGTACTCGGCGCCAGGAATAATTCTGCAGGATTTTATAGGTAGTAGTAGCATGTTGCGTCTTCGTTCTGCGGAGGAGATGATTGGGGAGACACCTCAAGACCTGTAGCACCGGCATGTCGCCCGCAGGAAGCCCGTACAGTAACCGCCCGCCCTGCGGATCGACCTGCAGTGGCTGTGGCAGGCGTAGGCGTTCGTCGGGCAGCCGAAGCCCGCACTCACAACTGGAAAAGGGAAACGATGAGGGTTGTAAGAGGGTGGACCGCTCAATAAATGACGACACTCTGATTCTCTTCGGCATTGTGGGTGCCCTTAAATCGATTGATTTTTTTTATCATTTTCTGATTTTTAAAATTAATCCCTCCCTCTATTTGTCTCTACGTCTTTCATGGGGAGCACATATCAGGACAATATGCGGATCCGCTTTAAAGATACTGGGCTTCATTAAACGGGTGGTGGGGAAATGTAATGAGAAAGTTAAAGAGAGGTGTTATTTTGCTCTAGTTAGACCACATTTGGAATATGCCGCAAGTATTTGGGATCCTTGGGAGAAAATCTGGCAAAAAGAGTCAGATAAAGTCCAGAGAAAATCAGCCAGATTCGTGAAAAATATGTATGACAAGAACACAAGTGTAACGGGTCTCTTAGGGGATTTAGGCTAGGAGCCCCTTGAAATACGAAGAGAACAAGCGAGACCTAAACTTTTAGAAAGATTCAGAACCAGCGAGTTTAACGATGACACAAAAGGAATAATAATGGCCCCACACTACTTAGGTAGATCGGACCACAAAGATAAAATAAGGGAGATAGATTCAAATACTCATTCTTCCCCAGAACAATCAGAAATCATAATAGTAAGGATCCGAAGTCCATTTAGAAATATTAAAAACATTTAAGTTACACGTCGGAATAAAATTAAAAATTCAAAGATTGTGCATGTGTATGTTTGTTGGTAGTTTGTGGGTTTGCATGTGTGTGAAAGGGTTGGGGCGAAAGGGTTCGTGCATGAATGTTTACCATGCTTGGCTTGTGGGCTCTCAATTTGTGGCTTCTGCAAGCGGTTTTTTTTCCTAATTTACGGGTGGTGCCCTAACACCCCCCGCCACACGCCCTTGCGGCGGCTTGCGGGGTATTGAGTAGATGCAGATGTATTTGCTAGTAACTCTTAAGTATAATTAAAGACATTGTTGTAGACGAGACACTGTTCAGCTAGTTGATGGACATGGAAGCAAACGACTGTTACAATTCTTAACTTCAAAAAACTAAAAACAAAACACTAGATACATTAGCAGCTCAAGTACAGCCCTAGTGCAGCATTACATTAGCAGCACATTATGTACAGCAGTGATTATGTAATGTGCAGCAGTACATTTACAGCTCTTCTTCAAGTCTTAATTTCTTCTGGACTGAATTCCGTACTCCATACCTAATTCTTTCTCCCTCTGCATTGCTCACTCAACATTCTCCCCTTTTTCAGGATCTTCAACACTTGATTATCACTCAATACTCCCTTCATTCACTTGCCTTGCCTTATATCAAGTTCCCCTCCGCTAAAATACATTCAACTTATCTGGCAGCTGTGACGCTCCCAGGAGCAATTATCATTGCTCCCGCTCACAGCCCAAAGATTCATCAGAACACACAAGCCCTTCCTTCACGTAAATGGGGACAGTTAAAACATAGAGAAAGGATAATTAAACTAAATACTGCTTTTTACCGAATGCTTAAGGTTCATCTACGCCAACACCATACCCCTCAAGCCCCTGTACACGCGTGTGTCAAAGGTTGTTAGGATATTGCCATGCAAAATGGAAAGGAGGTATTTTTGAATGGAAAATTAATGGTATTTGTGTAATTAATAAGTGTTTCCCTTTCAGTGAATCGTGGGAAAGTATTTTGCTGAGAAAAAAAACAAATCTGAACCCTTCTACTCGTCAGGCATTCTAATTAATGTTGCTTCCTTCAAATGTTATCCGACATGTCCATATCTCGCTAAAATTTTAAGGCTCTATAATAAAACTGGCTAAATTCGTGTGCATATTTTAAACCCTATATTAACATCTTCGAATGCACAGGTACTTCAAAGCTGGTATTATTCTGTGATTTTTCGAGTTTTGTGTTCTTTCATAAAGGTTGAAACCGCATTTGAATAATTCATAGTCGTTTTGCACCATTATATACAGGAAATGAGAACGCCATTTTGAAAATTTTCGCACATTAGTCTGCGTAAATATTGATTAAGATATTATTACAATAATATTTTAAGGTTAAATATTACAATTATTATTTTAATACATGTTTATCATAGCGAGTGATTTAAAAAAGAAAAGTTTTCAACGAAGTCTCATGGTCAGGATTTTCCTATGAAAAAAGAGTAAAGTATTAATTTTACTGAAGATTTCAATAGTTACGTTTTGAAGAGTGCTGTGTATCTGAGATAGTTAATTCACGGAATACTATTTTATTTAATTAGCAATTTTCTCTCGGGTAAGTCTTCGGAAGCGGATGAAACCCTTTCGCTTGGTGTCACAGATTGTTCCCAGTCATATGGAATAATTAATTCTTTAGTAAAACTCATGATATTATTTAGGCTCTGAATTTCACTTACGCCCAGCATTGTCGGTGAAAGTTGTCATAACCATCAGGACTCCCAAGATCAATATTACGCTTGATAAGAACTTCATTTTTTTGTCGGATACAAGAACTGAAAAAGAGAACCCTCATCAATATCGCAGAAATAGATTACTGCATAAAATACACGATGAAATACTTTCATTTAATGGACGTTGCAGGGTTTCGAATACCGCTCTTACTTACCGCTTTACTTCGTCCTTCACTTCGTGGCGGTTTCTCCTTTCAAATAACTTCCATGAGCAAGTTTAATTGTCTTTATATAGTCCCTATGTGTGCGTAGAGAACCTTTAAGTCAATAAAACGGTGGGGAGGGGGGGGGACTATGAAGTTTGAATTTTCCTGCTTTTGACAATGAGAAGCTTGTATAGAAAGAGATTTAGGGATTCATTCCTAGAGTTTCATACTAGACTTTCCTGTTGAGAATTACCTTGTAATGTACCTGATTGACGAAACTTCCTCCATAATGTTATGAGTATGCCAGCCTTGCTAAATTACCATTAATCAATGTCGCACATAACGAACGATAATGGAGATAGCGTTGCGGGTCCGTGTCTGTGAAGACAGTAATCGATGATAAGGGTGGCTTGGGAGCATGTTGGACACATGAAGTCACATGAAGGAACTTAGCGGAATAATAGGCACGTAGTATCTTTTTCATCTATTTAACTATCTTTACAAATCCTGTGAATCATATTTACGATGCATCTCCAATCTCTTGCCTGTGTTTATCTCTCACGTCATTCAGAGAGTGATGAACTAACAGATTTAAATGCGTATTCATTTCAGCGATACAGTTTAAACCAGGAAATTGGGAATAGCTTTGGTGTTTCTCCAAAAAAAAAGCTTGGGTAAAAATCCATATCTTAATTTATTAAAATTATTTATTTCGAACAAAATTCTTCGATCTTAATTCCTAATGATGGAATTTATCATATAGAGTCCGATCATTTCCACAATTAACGTAAAACATGCCACTCCCTGTTCTGTAAGCGTAGACAATTGAAATCCATGCAATCTATGACTTGGTGCTCGTGTCTATCTCCTGCATTTCTATATTTTCATTATTCATACACTACACCATCGATAAAGCTGAAATTAGACAAGTGCCCAAATGACTCTAATTTCTCATCTGCTTTAGATACCTTTCCTTTTTATGTATTTCCGTTGTGCAGTCGCGTGTATTGATGAGGTCAATGATCCTAAGTAAGTGAAATGCTTAATTATTATTAGGAAGTTGACCAAAAATCGAGTTTAATCCTATTTTATTAATTATGTTATCTGACCCCTCCCATGTACTACAACCTTGACGTGGTGGAAGGGCTTGTGCGTTCCTTGGGAAAAACAATCCAGATGGTTAATTTTTAACAATATTTATGCGGCTTAAAAATGATATAGGTCCTTTATCAATTTTAGTTATTAAAACACATCAAGGTGTGAAAGGATGATTGAACTTCCTCCCCGCATTTCACAGATGTCTCAGAAGCCGCGTATTTCTCAATGTTGATCAATTTAATCAAGTATTTTATGAATGAATTGTGCCCAAATTGGTTTTCGATAAGTAAAATTCAATTAATAAAAATAATTTTTTTCCTATTTCCAGCGACGCTTCTTATGACAGCACGATTCTTATCTTATAAAACGCCATGTCGTTTTCGAATACAGAGATGGTGAATTTTTGACCGCTAATGCTTTCTCTTTGTCACGCGTGGACAGCTTCAATTAAATTTTCTGTACGGCATTATCGATGAAGATGGTCGAAATACATCGAAGGGAAATTAGAAGAAGGCGGACTTAACTATTTTGGGATCTTTCGGTATTTTAAAGCGTAGATCAGACGTCGGTTTTCCTTTGGATGTGCGTTTGCAATCTGCCTATTCTATCCACGAATATTTTTCCCCAATGATCCAGATTAACATTGCTCTCAGTTTTTGCGTTGCGCAATTCCGTTTCAATATGGACAAAGCGACTCTCAAGGAAATGTGTCCGTTAGCTTCCACACGTAATTACCACGATATAAGTTCATATGTGAATTTAGTTATGCATTTGCTTTTGTATTGCAAGTCTCTTTAGTTTCTATGTGTATTTGAAAATTTTTGTCTACTCAGGCAGAAAACAATTTGTCGTTGTGCATGGTACAAAATAAATATTGCTGTCGACGCACCAGCCAAAAAATTGAATGGCATCTGATTATTGGTTGATATTGAATGTTTTCACATATAACACACGGCATAGGCATAATTAATTATCATCGTTTAAAGACAGGTCCATAGTGGACAAGGAATAGTAAGTTTGAGATTTGTTCCAACTTTAAACGTCTTATTTATTAAAATAAAAACTACACAAAACATACCGTGTGTGTAAAATAATTCCAAAATGGCTGCCGAATCGAACGCTAGTTATATGTTTTATAAGCCGTCACATAATTAGTTAAAGCTGAATGTGCGTTAATAGTTACTTTTCATTCGTGTACACCTTTCACATTCACATAGTATTTAAAAATTCGCTTGGTGACGAAGTCTCCGCCAATTGCGGGCCGGTCGTGGCGGGTCATTCTTGTCGTCGCTGGGGTCATCTCGATCTGTAGCAGGTACAGGTTTGCCTGAACATGCCGGTGCAGTATCCTCCCAGACCATCCATTGACCGACAGTGGTTGTGACATTTGTATTCATTGAAAGGACTGCCGAAACTCGCACTCATCATTGAAGTGAAAAACACATCCGTACAAAAAGAGACGTTTTAGGCGTGATATGGTGGAATAACATGATTAAATAAAATTGGCAATTTTCCACAAAAAATAAAAAATTTTATTAATACGACCGGTTTCGATGCAACTACATCATGATGTAGTTGCATCGAAACCGGTCGTATTAATAAAATTTTTTATTTTTTGTGGAAAATTGCCAATTTTATTTAAACACATGCGTGCGTTGAGGCTAAGAGTTTTAAAGCAATAAAAAAAGAATAACACGTCCTAACAATAAATAAGGTTAATATCAAATTTTTAAAAACGTTGTGATGGGTGTCAGGGTGTGTTTTGTTTGGAGAAGCAAGGGTATTGTCGCTGTACCATTGGGTAATAATATCTAATATTGGAAAAATAAGACATTATAATGCAATAGTCAAACCAGAATGCTTATTTTCAAGCGAATGCTGTGAACCATAATTTAGAAAATTTAAAAACCCCAGGTAAATATCATAAGGAAAACCCAGGAACCCCAGGTAAATATCATAAGGAAATAAGGTCCACAAAAGCTGCAGATATATGGAGATCATAAATGGTGAGATATATATATATATTTTTTTTTTTAGGTAATCTACCGGTTAAGGTAGGTTTTTGGATGGACCCAACTATCAAACAAACATTTTGTGACTCCCCACCTAGCAAACTAATCTATATCAGGTCCCTCTTCATCTCGGTGTACTTCATATATATATATATATATATATATATATATATATATATATATATATATATATATATATATATATATATATATATATATATATATATAAACACACAAACACTAACACAAAAAACACCACACACATAGAAACATAAAAGAAGGACACTTACATTGGATATTTACGTTTCGACGGCACGGCCGTCGTCATCAGAATCTGATGACGACGGCCGTGCCGTCGAAACGTAAATATCCAATGTAAGTGTCCTTCTTTTATGTTTCTATGTGTGTGGTGTTTTTTGTGTTAGTGTTTGTGTGTTTGTGCGTCGCCGGAGAGCGTCTTTTCCAAGTTTATATATATATATATATATATATATATATATATATATATATATATCCCTCCCATGGACTACAACCTTGTCGTGGTGGAAGGGCTTGTGTGTTCCGATGACCCCTAGAGCTGCGCTGGCGGGAGTAATAATAATTACTCCTGGAAGGGTCACCCATGCCAGATAGGTCGAAGGTTAGGAGCCAGACGAAAGGTAGTCCACGCAGCGTCTGTTCCTCAGTGAGGCGGCTGCAATGGCGTCTGACCCCAGTGGGGCGGCCATTAAGTGATGGTGTCACGTTAAAAACACTATTGAGGAAGGCAACGGGAAACCACCTCAATTATGATTCCCAAGAATATTATGATGGGCACTATAGATAATATGAGTCCTGGCAACTACGGGACTCGGCCCAAGAGGCCGTGTGTCGTGCCCGGCAGCGGGAGAGGCAAGGCTTCCGCGGTCGTCATCCCACGAAACCCTTGCAGGGAAGAAATAACTTCAGCAGGACAGAAGACTCAGAAGAAGGCGAAAGTAGTAAGAATAGGAACCTGGAACGTCAGGACAATGTTGAGGAGAGGCAAATTAGAAAATATTAAGCGAGAGATGGAAAGAGGTAACATAGATGTTTTAGGCCTCTGCGAGGTGAGATGGAAGGATAGCGGGGATTACTGGAGTGACAATTATAGAGTAATATACAGCGGCGGGGACGAGAGCCAACGAGGGTTTGCCGTAATTTTAAATAAAGGGGTAGGAAGAAGCGTAGTCAACATAGAGCAAGCGACAGATAGAATTTTACTCGTAGAGATTAAAGCAGAGCCGACGAACTTGGTCATTATTCAGGTATACATGCCACCGAGCAACCACAAGGAGGAAGAAGTCGATAGGATGTATGATGAGTTAGAGGATATCATCGCGAGTGTTCCTGCAGGGAAACATTTAATAGTGATGGGGGATTGGAATGCGACGGTAGGCGAAGGAAGAGATGGTGGTGAGGTGGGGGACTATGGGTTAGGCACGAGGAATGAACGCGGAGAGAAAGCAATTGAATTCTGCAGGAGACAGGGGTTAGTCATCACTAACACATGGTTTAGACACCACAAAAGGCGTAGGTATACATGGAAAATGCCAGGTGACTCAGAAAGGTATCAGTTAGATTATATTATGGTTAGGCACAGGTTTAGGAACAGTGTGATAAATTCGCACAGTTTCCCAGGAGCGGACGCGGACTCTGACCACAATTTAGTTGTTATGAAATGTAATGTTCGTTTCAAGAAGATAAGGCAAGGGCGGCGGGTTAAAAAATGGAATTTAGAAGCAGTAAATGAATTAACGAAGAAGGAGTATCAAGAGGCTGTAGAGAAAATGATGGATGACGGTAAAGAACTGAGTGCTATCGAAGAAAAATGGGAATGTATCAAGAAAGGGATATTGGAAGCCGCTAAAGACACTATAGGAACCGTTAACGGGAAAAGGATAAGGAAACCATGGGTAACGGATGAGATGATTGCAAAGATGGACGAGAGAAGAAGATGGAAAAATGTAAACACAGAGTTAGGCAAAATGAAGTACAAAGAGTTAAACAATAAATTGAGAAGGGCCACAAATAAAGCAAAAGAAGAATGGTGGAAAACGCAATGCGAGGATATGGAAAGTCTACAGAAGAAGGGTGAAATTGGTGCTCTATACAGCAAGGTTAAGTTATTGTCGGGAAGTAAGAAGGCAGGATCTGTGCTAACAGTTAAAGATAAATGGGGTAAGATAATAGTTGAACCAGGAAAAATCCAAGAGAGATGGAAGGAATATATAGAAACACTGTATGGTAAAGAACTTAGGCCGACAAGGTAAGACATAGAAAAGGAACATGAGGTAGAAGAAGATAGCTTAGGTCCAGGCATACTCGACGATGAAATAGAAAGGGCATTAAAGGAGATGAAAGCAAACAAGGCTGTGGGGGTGGACAATATTCCTGTAGAAATGTTGAAATGGTTAGGGAAAGGTGGGAAGAAGGCCATATATGGACTGATTCGTAGTATCTATGAGGAAGGAATCTGGCCGGAAGATTTTGTGAGATCGGTGTTAGTTCCTATTCCAAAAAAGGCAAAGGCTTCGTCATGTGAGGATTACAGAACAATAAGTTTGATATCCCACGCAGCTAAAGTTATTCTCAGGATCATCAACAAAAGGATAGAGAGTAAGGCAAATGATTACTTAGGGGATGATCAGTTTGGGTTCAGGAAAGGAAGAGGTACGCGTGATGCCATTGCAGTAATGAGATCACTAGTCGAGAGAAATATAGAATACAATCAGGACGTTTTTGCCTGTATTGTAGATTTCGAAAAAGCGTTTGATAGAGTGAATTGGGAAAAATTAATGCGTGTATTGCAGAAAATAGGAATGGATTGGAGGGGCAGGAGACTGATCCGCAACCTGTACATGTCTCAGACTGCTCAGGTGCGAGTGGGGAACGGAGAGTCCGGATGGGCAGTGTTAGGAAGAGGTGTAAGGCAGGGTTGCCCATTGTCACCGGTACTGTTCAACGTATATGTAGAGGAAATGATTAAAGAGGCATGGGAAGAACTGGAGGTAGGAATGAAAGTCGGAGGGGAATTCGTAAAATCGGTTAGGTTTGCTGATGACCAAGCATTAGTTGCTCAGTCAGCCAAGGGGTTGCAAGCATTGTTGAGTGAATTGGAGGTTCAGTGCGATAAATATGGGATGAGAATCAATATTAATAAAACAAAGGTTATGCGATTTTCTAGAAAGAAAAAGGCTAAGCTAAATATTAAAATAGGCGGGGAAAGAATAGAGCAGGTAGAGCAGTTTACATATCTCGGAAGTGTTTTGGACCAACACGGTCAAAGTGGTAGGGACGTAAGGAGAAGAATTGCGCTAGGCAAGGAGGCTTTCTCAAAGAGGAGGGAGTTGATGACGGGGACGTTGAGTAGGGATGTTAAGACAAGACTCGTAAAAACTCTGATATGGAGCGTAGCTATGTACGGCGCGGAAACGTGGTCGCTGAAGCAGGAGGATAGACGTAGATTGGAGGCTTTTGAAATGTGGGTATGGAGAAGAATGGAGAAGGTGAAATGGACCGAAAGGAAAACAAATGAGGAAGTACTAGAAATGGTGGGGGAGGAGAGGGGTTTGTTGAGAGAAATCCTATGGAGGCAGGAAAAATGGATGAAAGGCGTATTGAGCGGTAGTGGAATGTTGAAGAGGGTAATAGAGGGGAGAATGTTAGGCAAGCGTGGTAAGGGTAGGAACAGGATAGGGATGTTGGACGGGATGAAGGGAGGAAAGAAGTACACCGAGATGAAGAGGGACCTGATATAGATTAGTTTGCTAGGTTGGGAGTTACAAAATGTTTATTTGATAGTTGTGTCCATCCAAAAACCTGCCTTAACCGGTAGATTACCTAATAATAATATATATATATATATATATATATATATATATATATACAGGGTTCGTCCGGAAAATAAGTGTACTGAGCTCAGGAAAAAAAATTTATTACACTTTTACATATCTTAAGCTAATATTCCTCAAAATAGGACCCTTGTGAGTCGATACACTGGTTCCAGCGGCGTTCCCATTCTTGGAACGCTCCCGCGAAGGCATCATCGGGAACCTCTCGAAGACACGTCGTCACGGTCTCTTTGACGGCGTCCAAAGTCCCGTATCGCGGTCCTTTCAAACTCCTCTTTATCTTCGGGAAAAGAAAGAAGTCCGGTGGTGCCAAGTCCGGGCTGTAGGGCGGGTGCGGCAGCGTTGCCACGCCGTGCTTGGCCAAGAAGTCCGACACGACAAGCGCGGTTTGAGACGGCGCATTGCCGTGATGCAGCCGCCAGATGTTTTTGGTCCCTAATAATCTCGTGCACTATTGTTTTTGGCACATTACACTGCTCTGCTATCATCCGAACACTAAGACGACGATCAGAGTTCAGTACATCGCGAACTTTTCGCACATTTTCGTCGGTGAGTGTCGTTGTTGGGCGTCCAGGCCGTGGTTCGTCGTCGACCTCTTCTCTGCCCTCAACGAACATCTTGTGCCACCGAAAGATCATGTTTTTGGACATGGCTGACTCCCTGTAAGCCTGGTTAATCATACCGACAGTTTCGGTAAACGATTTCCCAAGCTTTACCGCAAATTTGATGGAATAACGCTGCTCCGGAAACTTCGGCATCGCGTTCCGTGACGTGGGTCGAGCGTGGAGGTTCGCGTTAAAAGAGCTCCTCACTACACCACAGCTCAGAGCCGACTGCCTTTTTCAGCGTCGCTTGCCAACATACCCCCCTCCAATCGCAACCCGTCAGAGCGGTGCTGGGCGTGCCTGGAGCGGCGGGAAAAAATCAGTACACTTATCTTCTGGACGAACCATGTATATATCGCTGCAGATATGTGGAGATCATAAATAGTGATATAAATATAAACATATATATTTACCATTATATGGAAAATATAATGGAAACAAAAAAGGAAAGTTGACATTTTTTGGACAAATTTTGCAGAGTGGAGGACAATAGGTGAAAAACCGGAGTTTAAATTGTCTTTGGGAAAAGGAGAAAAGAATTTGAATCCCCATATTAAGGAAATGGTCGAAAAGAGACAACATGAAAGAGAAATGGGCGGTAGAAAAAAAGATTTTTAGGTGTAAAAGTTTGAAATTGGAGGGATCCAACGTAGGGAAAAGAGAGATAAATGAAAAGGCCCAAAGTGAGGGAAGAAATGAGACCTGGCGTGAAGATGGAAGGATATTGGAGGAAAAGAAAAGGACAAAAAATATGGTAATTTAATTGGTACGTTTCGGTGTCACGAACGGCGAAGAAGGGAACACAAGTATTGAAATATCTTATTTTACTCGGGGCATTCTCTCGCAAGGTTCTCTCACATTTTCTGAGAAGATAAAAGATTGCATTCGGTTTCTACGAATACGAAAAATCTGTTGATATCATATGTGAAAGTGAAATTGCGCTAATGATTCTGTGATGCAAACCATGACCTTACATGAGTGGTATTATAGTAGACAGGAGTAGCGTCGTATTAGTTTGGCCGACCAATCCCGGGAGAGTTCCTATCCCTGGTTCCGCGCCGAGGAGTTGACCGTTTCAAGAGCATTACTCCGTGCGTTGGGAGTGAATTTACATACGTATACTAGACCCATGTCCTTCAGTGTAGTGAAATTCATTTCGTGCGCTCCCGCTCAACTGCATTCATCACCCACGCAATCTTCAACAGTTTATGCCTAATGGCCTGAATTAAGTGTAATGTATTTCTCCTCTTTGAATGGCTGCTGCTACAAATTATAATCCACTAATATTTGAGGTCTTGATTACTCTGTATCGGTATTCTTAACTTCTTGCGCCAAATGAAATTTGGGGATTTTCTTGTGTTTGTTTCGTGTGGATTCGAAACATGTTTTAGTTACGACATATCTCGGAGTATCCGAGGGCATCATCATGTGAAATAAAAATATTGATGTCGAGATGAACAAAAGGGCAAAGTAAATTATCAGTTTATATCTCAGTAATGTTGACACATAATTAGTGAATACAAAATAAAAGGAAATAAAGTTTCATTAATCAATTAACGGGTAAGGATGAATTAAATGTTCTTCCTTCCAACAATAAATCATTGTAAGATTGTAGATTAACTTAAATATCATGTAGTACGAACATCATGTCTTTTGTATGCACAGATTGCTTTGGGATAAAAAAATTGATTTCTGCAACGTCATTGGTTTGCACTGAAAAACCAACGTTTCTTTCCACGAAATGTTTTATTCGGTGAAACTAGTTTGGACCCAACGGCATCATCACTACATCACTACCTCAGATACTGGAGGATGACGCCCATACGTTGAAACTAGTTGTACCCAATAAAACATTTAGTGAAATGATACATTGTTTTTTTACTTCACTGATAATGTATTTCCACAAAGTTAAGCCTGAAATCATCGAAAATGGCATTGCTTTTCTTGGCGCATTATAAAGCATTACTGAGCGGATATACTCCAAAAATATTTTTCAAATATCTGGTGGCCTGCAATTGACATCACGGAAAATAATAATTTTCGAGGTTTCTATGTAAAGAGAAAATATATCACAAAATACTATAAAAGAATTCAGTTATCTATTTACGGATCAAATTTAGTAATCGTACGTTTAAAAAAAAACTCTTAGTAAAACAACTTTGAGTACAGTAATTAAAGCGTAGATCGCACACTACACCAGATTTCGTCAAGATTAGGTCAATGGGTTCAAATTAGAAATAATCATATGATCTCTTAATGGCGCTGGTGATTATATTTCCAAAATAATGGCTAAAAAACAGAACTAAAATGGCTTAAAGCAGATGTTGCAGAGTTCATTGGCAAATTTTAAGAAACATAGTAAACACCGAAATTCTTAGGATACGTGGAATCAGTTCCTTGACGTCGCGTGCTCAGGAGACAACAGATTCATTCCAAGTAGTAGTAGTTTCAGGGGAGGCGACCGACAGCTAAGGTCATTTGCGCCATTAGGGATGGACAGGAAAGGATAAATAGTGGAGAGAAACCCGGCTTCGGCATTAGCCTACCCTTAACGAGAGGCGCCAAGGGGTCCGCAGCTTAACGTCCCATCCGACGGACGTCGTACTCACTCAAAGTGCCCTCCACAAAGCACCTCAAGTAGGTATCGAGATACCATTGAAAAGTATCTACCGCCGCCGAGATGTGACAATAGCCACCCCACCATCTCGATCCCCAGATTCGTTCCAAGTAAGTTCATAAAAGATGACACGGAACCTAGATAGTACAGCGCGGATGTTAGTAAATCGTTAAGACGTCAAAGACTATGTCGCGCCAAGATGAAAAACGTAGGAAACGTTATCTCTAGCGACAAATGAATGATATTCACTTTTGCTGCTTATAAGATGATGCTTGTAAGATATCTGGGGGATGCCAAGAAGGAATTTTGGAAAGCGTTAGGCGAATTCAAATGGAAAAGGTAAGCAGAAAATTTGAAAAAATTCGAAAGAATTTCGGTCGTACGTCAGAGAGGTTCAGGGAAATAATTTAGCTGTTAATTCACTCAAAAACGATAAACGACAGAGAAACCAGCAGTTTGGAAATAGCCAACCATTGCCTTTCACTTTTCGTGATGGTATTTATTATATGTATATTGGTCCTTCTTTTGGACAAAACCTTCCGTCATTAAATAGCTAATGAAAAAACTCTCCTGACCATTGTACCCTGAACCACTTCAAATTCTAAGGGGAAATTTCAAGAAACTGCGGGAGATACTGCAACAGTAACTTTTAACGGAGACATCCGCTAACATGCATTTCAATGCAACAATTTCAGAGTGTAAAAATCATTCGCAATCCTGGTCAAGGCAAATGATTTTTACGCTCTGAAATTGTTACAATGTTCTAAGGGGAAATTATTTTCAGAATAACAGCTTTTTTTCTTTTATTTTAATTTTCAAATTGACATCTGTCGTTTTATTTTAAAAAGATGGAAAATACATACGAAATAAGGTTGACAATCTAAATTGAACATATTTATTTGAAAATTATTTATGTCCTAATATCTCTTTTCTAAGAAGATAGTATGTGTATTTGTAAAGCGAATTTGGGAAGAGATGAACCACGGGAATGAATATTCCTCTAAGATTAGACGTGGTTGAGAAGTCTTCCCCACCCTCAGTCGCCGGCCGGATGCAGATAATGGATGCAGATCATTCCTTTTTTCTTGGTTCTCAATCACTTTTTGAAGCAGGTGCACGTTTGCCTAAATGTGCCGGCGCAGTATCCTCCCAGACGTTTGATGGACCTACAGTGGTTGTGACAGGTATTTTCATTGAAAGGACAGCCGAAGCCCGCACTCACAACTGAAAGGAAAATCACGGAAATTAGTAATAAAAGTTCATACAATCGTTCACATAACTTATAACACTCTAGATTGAAACGCTGTATGAGAATTTAACACCCACATCAAAATTGCACTCGTGAACATTACGTGTCACGAAAATAAACCTTTGACACTTTGTCTCAGCCAGAATTCAAACCAGATCGGTCCATATTCGAATGGTAGTGTCGCCAAAAGTAGTGAGTTCTTGCTGATACTCACGTCCTCCATTGTTGGTGAAGGTCGACATTATCATGAGGACTCCGAAAAGAAGAATCACGCTGGAAAGGAGCTTCATTATGGCTCGGGGGGAGAACTGAAAGAAAATATGTGGTCACACTGTTTAAGAAATGAATGAAGATATTAAAATAACGACACAAACTACGAAATCAGGGGATCTAAACAGAATGAAATGGCACTAGTGAAAATCTTGGAAGTCTAAAATTCGAAAATGGAGAAATATTGGGTGGAAGAAGTAACGAGAGGTAGGTAATGGAATGTTGAAGCGAACGATAGGAGTATCCTTAGATAGTTTAGTTCTTCTAATATCTTTAGTTATTCTATTACTTATAGGATGGCATTGATGAGAACAGGTAGAATGTATGGACGACTGAAGAAGGAAATAATTAAGGTAGAGCTAGAGGGAAGTACACTCGAAGTGTACAATATGATAATTATTGTTGGTACCGTCAAACACCTACCTTTAATAGATCACCAACGAAGGGGCGAGTGGCGGAAGTATACGGGGTTCCCTTGCGTACGGCTTAACCGGACAGTATTCGTTTTACTCTGAGCTTCTTTGCTGGTCCTTCTCCCTTGGGCTCCTTGCTTGGCCTTCGATTGACTTCCTTGCTTGAGAATGCTCTACACCCCGACTGGTTCCTCTTTATATAGTGAGGCAGGTAACTGGACGGGGATTCACCGGCGATTCTCCTCTATTTTCCTCCTCTTCCCCAAGCTACTCCTATGGAGGCAAGGTGACCGAGTGGAAATTATTTCCAATTTTTTTTCGCCACCCTTAAATATAGTATCTCGTAGTGTCGCCGCCGCTTCTCCTTGCCCGTCTTCAATTCCGCCTACTCGTCTCTGTTTATTGTCATTAACTCTTCACCCGTTTACCATTAGTTCTTTTCTTTGTTCGTTACGTGATGGTCATTGATGAATTGCATTCCCTAAACTTTCCCAAGTGAGGAGTAGGCGAATGAATTGAAGGAAAAGCAGGCATCAGCGTGCTTTTCGGCAACGTCCGGGAGTTGCTTTTAGTAAGTCATTGCAACGCAAATCAATTAATCGTAGGAATAAGAGCAGCGCTATTCGATATTCATTCTCTACTATCGACCTTAGATTTTAACGAAACATCGAAGTGGTTACGATCCATGGGTTATGCCAAAACTTTGAGATTAATCTAATAATATCTAGCAAATAATTTATGTATCTATATTGTCCATATTTAAATATTCATGCCCATGGTACACTATTTATTAGATATATACAAGTATGGATGGATTAATGATGTGGAGGAAATTTAAGTAATGGCTTTTAATTAAGTCGACAACGTCGTCATATAAGCGAAAAATACCAAACTTCGACCAATCAGTTCCTTATAAATGATTTACACATCGAACTACTCCAAATGAGATATAACTACATGGAGTCCATTTGTCTTACAATCAGACCGTCCTGACTGAGACAAGTACCGAGCTGAAGAGCATCGGAGAAGAGTTTGTTTGTTTGAGTTTGTTGGTGGGTTCTCAGGGGGCTGAGGAGAGGCAAAGAGAGTATCCGGCCACGGATTCAGTCTACTCTCGATGAAAGGCGCCAATGGGTGTCGGACAGAGAATGTGACATTCGGGAGACCAAAACCCGCAAGATTGCTGGAAACGAAATTGAGTGAGAATAATGACGATCCAACTTTCCCCAACTACTTCACTTTTAGACAATGATGTTGGTATTCGACGCCAAAGTTCATGCGCACTTGATCTATGGAGTTACCTTCTTGGGTGTTCGTGTGAGAAGTTATAGTGTTCTCCATGCTAAAAAGGCCTACGAAAGCAATGGTGAATGTTCCCTTCAGGATCCTAAGGAGGCCACTACTAGTGGAATTGAAATTATTCACACTGCCATGCACACAGAGTACATCCTTAATTATTATTTATTTGTAAAAAAATTGAACCGATGTTTATCATTATTTAATTCATTGTGTATATTCACTTGACACGCAAAAAGGAGATTTTACCTTTGTGAAATCAACCACACACTTTATCTAAGAGGAGACCTCATCACTTAGCCTCACTTATTTATAACAAATTGCCAATGAGCATAAAAATAAGTCCACTATAACTGCTTTAAACTTGAACTTAGAAAGCTGTTCAAGTGCTACTGCAGTGTGAGTGGTCTCTTGGATGAAGAACTGTGATTATGCAGTATGCTGTTATTGTGTGGATAAGAATGGAGAAGGTGAAATAGACCGAAAGGAAAACAAACGAGGAAGTACTCGGGATGGTGGGCGAGGAGAGGGGTTTGTTGAGAGAAATCCTATGGAGGAAGGAGAAATGGATGAAGGGCGTATTGAGCGGCAGTGGGATGCTGAATACTGTAATAGAGGGGAGAATGTTAGGCAAACGAGGAAAGGGCAGGAGCAGGATAGGGATGAAGGAAAGGAGGAAGGAAATACACAGAGATGAAGAGGGACCTGATATAGAGTAGGTTGCTGGATTGTGTTTTGGCTGACTGACTGATGCATAAGTACTGCGCCGTTAGGCGCATTTTATACCGATACCCAGCTATGAGTCACAAAATATTTATTTGGTAGTTATGTCCTTCCAAAAAACTACCCTAACCGGTAAATTACCTTATAATAATAATAATATGTTGTGATCATTATTGTGTCCTGCATAGAAATATTTTCGTGTATTGTCTCCACTTCAATTTACCATGTTCTATGTTACGCACTTAACCAACAGAAAAATCAAAGTAATTATCATTATTAACCTAATTCCAAAACCCTACCTTAACCGGTAGATTACCTACCTGTAACAATAATATGTTATTGATCATTATTGTACCCCGCATAGGAATATTTTCGTGTATGTTACGCACTTAACCAACAAAACAATCAAAGTTATTATTATTATTGACCTTGCTTTCGCGGGCGAGATGAGGAGGAAGAGTGGGGAGGTAATGATTCATCGTGCTCGCGTTGACAAGATAGCACCGGTTGAAAATTCCTCCTTGCACACCGTGACACATATAGTATTACAAGCCAACGGGCAGAGATCTGGCTGGGAATTGAAATTCTCTCGAATGGCGGTTGGGTGTGTTCCCCTCTTTTACCCTGGTGCCATGAAGCTCGCCTAACAGTATTGATTCGATGTGAATTTCATCTCTTACTTCGTTCGTTCACTTTTTCTTTTATGATAATATCTAATTGTGGGTCATTTCGCACATTTTTCCAATCCTATATTCAAATTAAAAACCTATTCCAGGACCTTTTATTCATCACATTTGGGTCATTCATCCTTCGTGCCTCTACGAGCATATAGATGGTGCAACTTTATACTATTCATAAGCAAAAATGAACTAATTTTTATGCACACATCGCTGGTGCCCTTACATCCCTTGCTAGATTTTTTATGTATATGTATACCTTACAATTTTTTTATGCAAACTTTCTCGATTTTTTGGCTGTAAATATGGTATTGTTTACGTGCCTACTTCATTTATGTGAGCCTTTTTTTTGCAAGCTACTTTTACATTTCTCTTCTAACAGCAGCTCATTTATTCTCGCAGGTAAAATATCTTTCGAAAGTGCTATTCATAGGCTTTTTGAGAGACTGTCTTCGTTTCACACGAACCGGTAGTTGAATACATTCAACAGATGCAGGCGAGATGCAGTGGAAGTTCGTCAATATGAGAAAAACAAATTTGTACTTTTCCACAGATATGTGTAAATCTGTGGGAAAAGTGCAAATATTGTGATCTTGATAGCAAACGCCAACTTAGTTTAAAATATGACGACATTTCACAAACAATATGTTAGTTCTCTTTATTGGTAAATGCGATTATGTTGGTGACTTCACTAAAAGTGTATTATTATGTGCAGGAGCCAGCATATGAAAGAAAATGCTAAGGACCAAGTACGAAGGAGAACATACAGTTGAAACCTGTAGGGAGACGGTTCCATTTGGGAGGAAGAGAAGATGCATTTATGTTTAATCAAAATTCAGCAAAATAAATGTATCAGCATTAAGTGACGATCTAACCCTTTACTACCCTTTTATTACAACGATAAAATTGACTGGAGTTAGATTCCGTTCATCGGAAAAACCTCATATTTTGTACCGAATGTTCTTTTTAGATAGTAGTTAACCCTCCTGCACCGCATCCTTCGTTCTAAAATACAGCCCCCCTCCCCGCCCCGTCACTCCTTACACCGGCCTCTACCTTCCGTTGGACGAAATCCAACTGAGACGTACCTTGACCACCGGTTGCTGAAGCCAGACTCAAAATTCCTCCGTCCCCAACACCCCTCCCATTCACCCAAAACATAAAATCTGCTTTCCCTCTCTTCCACCGCAGGCGGCGTCAGCTATATAAACGAGAGCTATGAAATTCTTAATGATGGCCTAGCAGCCGAAACAGGCGGTGGGTTCGAAGTAGCTGTGGAAAGCACCCAACTTTCGTTCTTTCACTGAAGTAAACCGAGACGGAATTTTCGGAATCTTATTGCTCTAATCTATTACTCTTCATAATATTTCGTCGATATGCAGGTGGTAACGTGGACGACGGAAAGCCGTAGGCATCTGATTCGAAGACCGTCCAGGTAATGCATGGTTCATTTTTAATAGTAGTTATTTCGGAGGGGAACCGACAGCTAAGGTCATTTGGGCTATTAGGTTTTAGGATATTCAGGGATTGGAGGAAGGGCGGTGTGAAACCAGGCGTCGGCATTAGCCTTTCCTTAACCAGAGGCGCCAAAGGGTCTCAGACTGACGTCCCATGCGACGGACAATGTACTGCACTCTAGAGTGCTCCCTCCAAATAGCACCGTAAATAAAATTCGGGATAACACTGTAACACTGGCCAACTCCTAGATTCGAATCCGCGCCATCGGGTTGTGGTATTAATACATTAGCAAACGCACCATCCGGATCCATATTGTTGATATTCTGACACTGATCAATAAGTTAAACTACGTATACTATAGAATGCAAACCATTCGAGAGGTGTCACATTCTTTGCTTAGCAAATATAAACGGTGTTATTGGTAATTTTTCTGCTTGTGTAGAATTATTTCTTTCTCAACGTGGTGATGCGATATCATCCCATTATGCTCCAAAGTTTAAAAGTATTTTTGTATTTATATATCATTTTGAATGCCGATCGGCTTAAATACGTGTGTCAATTTTATTACAACTCATTTTCAATATTGGATCGATGGAAAGATGTGTTACTTTGTCTCAACTCTGAGAACGTACTGTTCCTGTGAGGTTTCTTTACCAGAGAGCTCTTGGATAATTATTTTAAATGCGGAGATATACCCTCTCAGACCAAATGTCTCAAAACGTATTCCAGGAAACGGAAGAACGGGACTTTGAGGCGGAGGGATCTGTACAGTTTAGCCCCATAATGTCATAATATTCATTCCTGTCAGTGATTTGAAAAGTTATTTTAGGAAGCTACTGTACTAACTTTGGGTTAAAAAATGTATACGGCCGTTTAAGTCATTTTAAGTATACCGTATGACCTTTGTAGCACGTAACGGCGAAATATATTTTCAATTATTTGAAATTTTCCCCTTTTTAGTTTATTCTTGTCGACGTCCACCCGAAACGGAGGAATACGAAGAGCTTTTAGAGTGTTCTCGGTAACCCCTGAACCTATCTTTAATACTAAACTATTGTTTTATACTAAATACCTTATACTAAAATACAATGCTAGAAGCCTATGTCATCGATAAAAATATCCTGAGCATGATTTAAGGCTTTTTGAATGGTCGCGTACCAAGGGTGTCATAGAGGGTGTTAGATCTAATCCAGTAGAAGTCACTTCAGGTGTTCCCCAGGGACATGTTGTCTGGCCTCTCGAATTTCTTCATTACGATAACGACATCAACTCTGTAATTAATAGTAATATTTGTTTATTTGCCCACGATGCATTGGTTTACAGAAGAGAGATGTAAAATCTCATTACGACTCTGTCGTAAGCAGCAACTAAGGGTCGCAGTAAGCAAGTGGCACTATTTCATTGAGAACAGCAGCCTTGGTTTGCTGATATTCCCCTTCTTTGCCCAGAATTCTCTGCGCGCGAATGCGGGCGGCGGGGGTGACTTCAAGGCATGTTTTACGAATGAAATATAAATTAAAGCACTGCAGCACGACCCATGAACTAGAAATGAACATATGGTCACCGATATACGTCGTAGTTATGATGTGAGACGTATGTGCCAAGCCAGTTTTGGATGACCTTGAAGGCGATGCATCTGCGGCGGAAGACAATGGCAGATTGTGGCCGGTGTGCCTGCTGGATGAGGCATCCAAGGGCGGGGAGAGGGGATTCCACTTTCACCGCTCAGCCAACACCTCGAGAATACAGACCCATTGGATGCTTCCGAGAGCACCCCTTTTTTTCTGTTTTCTTTCGTCCTACAAAGTTTTTCTGATTTGACTGACCAGTTGCAGAGGGGCGCATCCTCGACTCAGTGTAAGTTCCATCCGACGGACTGAATGCTGCTCCTCAGTTACTCTCCACCCTCATATGAATGAACGTAGGGAGGGGGGGGGGCGGGGAGGGGGAAGAACCAATAGCTTTGACAAAATAAGTGGTTGACTTACATAGATCACCCGTAAAGTTGAATTGAAAAATACTCCCCTTTGTTATAATTATTTGTATTCTGCCATTTTAAGCGGGCTTTGAATGCGAACAGACCGTAAACGTTTATATTTCTTAGATTCGTCTCACAAGACACAACCTCTTACCCAAAACTACAGTCGGCTGTTCAATTTCGCATTCTTTCTACCACCCTTCACACGTCTCCTACTCTTTTCCTCATATCTCGCCTGCCTAACGTTCTACCCTCAATCGGGTTCTTCAGCACAGTATGAACGCACAGCGACGGTTCACATCCCATCGCCAATCAAAACTAACTAAACTAAGGAAAGAGACGGAATATCGGAATCTCATAGGGAGAAATTATCACAAATTCAAAGTAAAATGCCCGGCACAAAGAACGAATAAAAAATTTTCTTTTCTTAATAAAACAATTGTTGATTGGAACACCTTACCTGCAAAACTATTCGAGTCAATTCCTAACAGGGTAAATATTAATTGTAATAATTTGATTCATGTGTTGTGTAAAATCGTATTAAACAGCTTAATTGTTTATTTTTATTTCTTTCTTGTTGATTGGGAAACCGATGTTAATGAGATGGGGATTTTCTTTTTTTTGTGTTAGAGATTTATGTTTGGAAGTTTCCTTTAAGTGTATTTTTCTCACTGACTGATTTCATTTATATCTTTTGTGATATTGATTCATGTCATTTTTTTCCTAGGCCAGTTTGATTATAATACTTGGGACTTGTGTGCCACCTGACATTGTCTATCTCCGCATAAAAGTTTTAATAATAATAAAATACTCTGCATCCATCTTCACCCCTTCTGGATTTCTCCCAATGATCCCTTCTCCTTCTCCACCATCTCCAGCACTACCTCCCCATGGTCTCCAATCTACGCTTATCATATTACTTCAACGATCATGTTTCCACTTGAAATGAAAATACTTCACAAGGAGAGCGTTTTTTTAATTTTTATTATTAATCTGATTTTAGTCTAATACGATTAGGAAAATTAACAATTTGGTAATTTATGCTCCTGAATTCTCAGGTGGAGTCCTCGTGGACGAGTGCATGCGAGCCTTGGCGCTCGGAAGTTTAGCCGGAGGCAAGAGCAGTGCAGCAAAATGTGAATGCATACCTCCACCGCGTCATCATTCTCCATTCGCCGTGAGGTGCGAAACTAAGCCTATCGGAGGGGAATGTTGCAGTCTTCACGGCATGAAACTTAAGAGAATTTTCAAAAGGGTGTAGTTTCGTTACAGAGAGGGCGTTTGGTTTCGCTTTAAATTATCTTAATTGACTCGTCGGCCGATATTGTGTCGATATAGCGTCACTGCACACAGGTTTAGATTTATCCAGTAATGCACCAACTTTCATCAGTCTTACCTATTGCGCGGGCGGTATCCCCCCCCCAAAACTCTATGACTCACTATCTATCTTACTCAAGATCTATCAAACCAACCCCTTATCCTTCTTACAAGCCATCCCCAAAAAATCGGTCCCACTCTTAATACATGTACGATATAATTCTTTGACTATTGAATACCGTTATATTTTTAATCAATTGCAAAATAAATGTTTAGAATTAGTCCAACTTGTACATTGCCGGAATTCTCAAGCATTATTATAGCCTTAGAAGACATATGCCAATAAATAAAATAATAATAAAAAACAGGATATATCAATATTGTTGTGCTGATTTAAAACGCAGTAAGGGATAAATATTATTGTAAATCACTTTGCTTCAACAAATATGGTCATATTTAATTTTTTCTTCGGCACCTCCAATATTTTAATAATGCAATGTGTGACAGGAGCCCCCATGGGTACCCCTGCATAACGTGTCCGATCACATCCGCCTTAACCTCCTGCTCTAAGCACGCATATAACTAAATGGTTCATACTCGTGATTTTTTCGTTTGTGTTCTTCATCATAACTAATAACTGAAGAGTTTTCAACCGCTACTAAAATGTAACTTATCTGGTGTCGTTGATTTCGTGATATTAAAATGTACTGCCAGAAAGAATTACCTAGTATCCCACGTTAAAAATCATTTTTTTTTAATTATTGGCGGGACATCTTTATCACTTTCCGTAAATAATTAAATGTTTATTAAACCCACTATCCGAAATAATTATTCAAAATGGGCAGGATTATTACGCAAGACCGAATCTACAGTATGTAATATAGAAAATATTATTTTTTTTATTAGGTAATCTACCGTTTAAGGTAGGTTTTTGGATGGACACAACTATCAAATAAACATTTTGTGACTCCCCACCTAGCAAACTAATCTATATCAGGTCCCTCTTCATCTCGGTGTACTTCTTTCCTCCCTTCATCCCGTCCAACATCCCTATCCTGTTCCTGCCCTTACCTCGCTTGCCCAACATTCTCCCCTCTATTACCTTCTTCAACATTCCACTACCGCTCAATACACCTTTCAATCCATTTTTCCTGCCTCCATAGGATTTCTCTCAACAAACCCCTCTCCTCACCTACCATCTCTAGTACTTCCTCATTTGTTTTCCTTTCGGTCCACTTCACCTTCTCCATTCTTCTCCACACCCACATTTCAAAAGCCTCCAATCTACGTCTATCCTCCTGCTTCAGTGACCACGTTTATACACTGTATATTATAAATACTGTAATCTACATACGACATTTTAAAATCCAATATTTTGATGTATTGAGAAAGCGAGAAGTTTGCTAGAATGTTGTGAACAAATAAATGCACTTTTGTGTCTAGGCAATGGGATCATCTTCAAAGTACGTTGCCATTGTCCTACTTCTAATCCTTCAGCCTATGCGCGATTGTTTTGTGTTCATTTCCGGCTCATTGGCATGAGAGTCACGATATTCTAAACCTACCAAGGGCGTCAAAGAGAATACTGAAACCGAAGAGGGATGTCAGGAAGCGCACCGACCTTACATGCATAAGAATGTGAAACCTTGATTGGGGATCTCTTGAGAAGTATGAATAGAATGGCGATCATCGATCTGAGAATTGGTTTCGAAGCAGCTCTCCACACTATAGCCTGGCACCTACGGGTCCCTTCATTCTGCCTCGGTTACATTCGCAGTATCTCGTTTCTTGCATCTCTTCAATTCATCCTTGGTCTTCCGCTCCCTCTCTTTTCTTTGGAGATTCTGGTACTCGGTGAACTTCATTACCCTAAAAATATGCACAATTAGTTAACTTCACCATCTCGTCTTCCTTCCATGGACATCACATTTTTAGAAAAATTTCGCATTGCGTGATTCTAGGCAATTTCATGGAGTCCACACGTTTTCAATAGCGAATTGAGAAATCCCCTCAGGGAGGATTTTTTATTTTAATAGAAAGAATTTTATAATATCTTCCTACAAATAAAGTTGATAATCATATTCAGTTTGAAATTGATCGCAGTAATCCAGAGCTCGCAGCACACTTTCATTATAGATATAATTTTACGCTCGGGGGAAAATAGGCATTCAAAATTAGTTTCGGACACAGAAGTGAGATTCAGGAATTTTTCGAAGCAAAAAATGTTCCCTAAGCTGGAGAGGGCATGGCCCTCCCGTGTGTCTTCCCCTGCACACTATATTTGAGAAGTACGTACCATCTTTTCGTAGCCAGAGAATCTATGAAAATGTAGGAAATAACTACAATAATATTAATAAACATATTAAAACATTGGTACAATTGTACTAGTCGACATATGATTATTAGTACGATGTGTTTAACCGTAATATGACAACGCCAACTACATAGATAGAGTATGACCACTTTAGGTCATTGAGTATGGGTATTTATTTATTTTTTGTGGAATTCTACTCTTTAAAATAGGGTTCGGATGGACACAGACTCTGTAAAGGTACAAAGATAGATTTCTTTGTCAGTCCTAACAAAACGCATCCTGATATCCGACATTACAACTAGCCCCTCTTCCATTCCATATGTTTAATTCTACGCTCCCTTCACTCCGTCCAACGTGGCTATTCTATTTCTACCACTTCCTCGCCTGTCTGGCGTCCTCTCCTCCATCACACTCTTCAGTATTCCACCGCCAATAAAAATATTCGGCATCCACTTTTCCTACCTTCTTCTTTACATTTCTGCCAACAATCCTCTCTCCAAACCGACATTTTAAAAGCCTTCAATCCATGCCTATCATCCTGCTTCAATGATCATGTTTCCGCGCCCTATGATAAAGTTTTGAAGTACCGTTTCTTAATCCCCTTACTCAACGTCCCTGTCATCAATTTTCTCCTCTTCGTGAAAGCTTCTTTGCCTAATATTCACATTTATCTCACCTATCGCTCTGACTCTCCGATGCGCAGAGCAATGCTTGCAACCCCTTAGTTGACTAACTAACTCAAGCTTGACCATCCGCGAACTTAATTGATTTTATGAATTCCCCATTGACTCTCATTCCTATCTCCAGTTCTTACCACTCCTCTTGCACCCTTTTCACGTCGAGTAAGAATATTATGAAAATGCTCTTCAAAAATATTATATGAAACCTGTTTTTGTATGGCGCGGAAACATGGCGAATGAAGTAGTATGATAGGCATAGATTGGAGGATTTTGAAATATGTGTGGGGAGAAGAATGGAAAATGTAAAATGGACAGCAAGGAAAGCATATGAGGAAGTTCTGTACATGGTGGGAGAAGAGAGGGGACTGTCGGGAGAAATACAAACGAGACAGGAAAGATGGATACCGAGCGTTTTGTTTTACGATGAAATTCTGGAGATTGTGATAACGGTCAATAGGCAGGTGTGGTATGGGGAGGAATAGGATAGACATGTTGGTGTAATGAAGGGAAGGTATGCAGTATGCGGATTTGAAAAACGATCTATTGTAATTTGGGATTTCAGGTCGTGTCTTGTTAGGTGAGACTAAGAAATTTATCGGTGGTGGTCAGTGCCCATCCAAAACCTAACTCAAACGGTGGACAACCAAATAAAAATACTAATAATAATGGAAGACATCGCAAGAGGAGGCTGCACTCTTTGTCATGCTACCTAATGGATTAAATTTCAGTGAATATGAAAATGATCAATCGCGCCCTTACGAAATACTACTGGTGCAATCACGTAATTTCAATTTGCATGGATTTTTATTGCTCTTCTTGGAAAATTAGACATACTTCTTTTTGTTCGAAATTTTTTAGAAAGATCATGACCCTCGTGACCCATGACCCCTCACCTCTGAATCCACCAAGGGTGGCGAGAGCGCGAATGAATGGACGGTCAGTGAGAGACGTTCGGGGAGAGTCGTGATGCAAGGTCAACTGCCCGGCTTGCGCGTGCGTTCCAGCGATGATGATAATTGGGAAACGCTAGCGTTACACGCATTTCCCATAACAGGTGTGAGAGTAGCAAATGAAAAGGGGATTCGCGTATATTCTCATGTTCGGTGAACCCCCTCGTCGTTCCCGAAAGGAAAACGACTTCTTTTCCCGTTTATTTTTGCATTCTCACGCCATAAATATTCCGCGTAAAATCTTTTCTCAAGTTTTCCCGAGTTCTTCCCTCATCACCATTTCAGTTCTACGAAATTTCCTTCGACGATGAGAAACGGAAAAAAGTGCAATAAAAAGGCAGTCAAGATATATGTACTGGGCAGACATGAAAGTTCATAAAGAATAACGAACAATTGGGGCATTCTGGAATGAGAGAGATTGCTCAATAGAAAAAAAATGCAAGGAAGTGGTAATGTACAACATAGATATAAATGACGAAGCGTGGGATGATTTAGAGAAGGAAATAGAAAAACAAAGTTTTAAGGGATAAAACTGCAATAAGTTTAAGATAAAAATAAGAATGTGAAAAACAAATGAGAATAAGCTTTCAATTTTAAAAAGAAGTATTGTTCAGTGGAACCAGCTACCCAGGGGGTTGTTTGAGCACTTCCCATCAAATGTTACGAGTTCTTAGTAATGGAGTAAGGTAGCCACTGAGCAAAGGATGGGGTAATAATGAACTTTACAATCACTGTGAGAGATAATGACTTGATAGTGATATGGACGGTGTAAAATTGGATTGTGGGTGCGCGTTTAGACTTGGTGTGATGCTGGGCCATGAGTAATAATGGTATTGCTTCATATTTGCTCTGATTATCTTAGTAAGCAGCAGCTCAGTTTTGAATTTTTAAATTGATATTCATGCTGTTGTTCCAAGTTTGATTGTGATGCCAGGAATTTTTGTGCCATCAGACAAACACTACCTGGGCATGCATTTTAATTAATAATAATAATTGACGGTACAAGAGTAAGCTGGGCTTGCAACTTTTTTCCCAAATAAAGGCGAAGATCAGTGATTACCTGGACTATTAATTCAAAATGCAAACCATTAAATCTGAAAAACCCATGAACAAAATAAGGAATTTAATCTCCCCAATGACATTTGTTCACAAAGAAATGTGACATTATGGACCTCTTGAAATAATGTCCAATGAGGTATAACTATCACAATGATGACTGTACAAATGGTTTCAAAAGACGTTAAAAAAATAAAATACTAAAAAAATCAAATCTTTTTCAAAACAGGAAGAAAATACATGCAAGACTTTAATGTATAAAATGAAAAACTGATGTTTAAGTCCAACTTCAAATGTTCCATTTGAATTGTGTAGGCTTAAATTAATCTTGAAAATTCCTGTTCAAATTCAAACCACCCTCGAAACATTTGCATAGTTAGCACAGTGGAACGAGTTCGAAACATTTACTTCACGCCCCTTTTGTATTGTCGCTTGTCGTGTTGCCCCTAGAGATGAACAACAATGGGCAAAGTATCCAGCTCACCATGGAGTTTTTTATTTCATTTAAACTGTTTGCCACTTTGAATGAAGCAGAGAGCAAGATTGTGATGGACCTCTAATTGAGTGATCTTAAAAGATTCAAGGAAGGAACACAAAGTTGAACTGGCGTAAATGACACTGACATGGATTACAAGGTGCTTTCACTACACAGTAAGGGAGAAAGAGTTTTCGCTCTTTGATATCAAATGTCAAAACACTGAAATTATGGGTAAATTTTACTTTGCTATCTAAGTTGACCCATAAAAATTTAATTTATGGAACTGTGCTCTCTAGTATGTGTCCTTTTGCTTGTTCACCCTTCCTCTAATTTTCCAAATTTTCGTCTTTAAGGAATTCATTCTTTACCACAGCTGTTTCTTTGCAAAGCTCTATCATCAGTATACAGATACATCTAGAAGTACTTAAATTGGATGAAGACTAATTCATGGGCTAAGGCTTTGTACGCAGCAGACACATGATAACATTCATTACTTATTAATCAGAAAACATAACGATTCTCTCATATATTCTTTTAATGTGCTTTGCAATTAACAAGACAGAAATATATCGATTTCTCACAAAGGGAAATAGACAAATTACCTAATTTCATTAGAATTATTAGCAATCAAAATGTTTAAGCAGAGGGGGATCTAGATGATGCAGTGGCTAACGTACGTACAGATTTCCCGCCTAGAGAGCCCGGGTTCGAATCCTGGAGGCGACAGATATTTTAAAGTATCCCAAACCCTACTTGAGGTGCTTTATGGGAAGCACTTTGAGTGAGTATGACGTCCATCAGATGGGGCACTAAACTGTGGACCCCTTGGCACCTTTCAATAAGAGTAGGCTAATGCCGCCGCTGGGTTTGTCTCCACCCTTCCTTTCCTATCCATCTCTAATGGCACAAGTGACCTTAGCTGTCAGTCGCCACCCCTCTAACTACTACTGTTTAAGCAGAGTTGAATTTTTGTTATTCATTATTATTCATATATGAAGGGCGTATTGATCGGCAGTGGAATGTTGAAGACTGTAATAGAGGGGAGAATGTTAGGCAAATGAGGAAAGGGCAGTAAGAAGATAGGAATGTTGGATGGGATGAAGGGAGGAAGGAAGTATACAGAGATGAAGAGGGATCTGATGTGGAGTATGTTGCTGAATTGGGTTTTGTTAGGAGTCACAAAATACTTATTTAATAATTGTGTCCATTCAAATACCTACCTTAACCGGTAGATTACCATATAATAATGTATCCATATTGCTCAAAGCTAAACCGAATATATTAGATAATATTTTCTTAAGCCATGAAGGGTCCTTCATGGCTTCAGGAAATATCATTTAATATAGTCAGTCTTAAAAAGGCCATAAAAGGCTCAATTTATCCTGTCCAAAACTAAACTAATAGGAAATTTTGTATACTCCATCAAAACTCATCAACTTCATGCTGTGTTAATTTGCTCTCCAGCTCCATCAAACAATTCCTGACAGATGAACTGTTTGTTTCTGGTCGGAGGAGAGGTTCCATTCCGTTTTTGGGCATGCATAGCTAACTCCTGTGCTTCAAAAATTACCTTTTGTTGTTGTTTAGCTTTGATTTATTCAGCTCCAGTTGTTGCTAAGCAACAGTCAAAAATGAAGGCAAAATGACAGAGGTGAACATCAGAAGGTAGGGAGGCATTTTTAAGGGGGCGCTAATGATAATTTTGCATTTTTAAAGTTTCTAGTCAAATCGTTTCTTTAAATTATCAAAGATAGGAGAAAAGTTTTTTCTTCTACTGATTTTGTACAACTGCAAGAACACAATATTCACCGAGGGGGTTATCTCTGAAACAACGTCCCATAATATAATGATATTGTCTTTACATGGTTGAGATTGCCAATACAATGGTTCACTACTCTTGAGGATTTGACCATCTGTAGCCTTTCTCGTTGCAATTCGTCTTTTAACAGTTCTCAAATTACGTGTGGAGAAACTAGTGTCAAGTGAAATTCGGCTAATGGCATGGAATTATAAGGGCTCACATAATGGGCATGGCATTTCAACCAAACTTCTGAAAATTCATTGAATATGGAGATACTGCCATTAATTAAAAGTACATAATAATACGTAGATACGATTAATCCCAAAAACAGTCTAATGCATATTAATTTTATGCAGTTATAAAAAAAATCCTAGTACACTTATAGGACATTGAAGAGTATTGAACAGTAAAAAACATAAAAAGTATATTGGACAGACACATATAAAATAACCCATTCATTCAGGGTAATCTAACTATTGGGGATGTGCTTAGGACCTAATCTAAATATATTATACTGTCATTCATTTCATGAGAACTTTGTCTTCTTTGGCTTACATAACTTCCTCCTTCACTTCTTTGTTTCTCATTAACCTGCCTTGGTACAGTCCAAAAAGTCCTAAATCTTCCTTGCAAGTTTGGCCCTACTTTTAAAATTTCACTGCACGAGAAAAACTTGGCTACTCTTAGGCCAAAACAGCACACTAGACTCACTCTTATCTGGCCACCTTGTGCCTTTATCCCTATATAAACCATAAACACAGTAATCAACGTGAAGGTCGGTTTGGGAGGTGATGGTAAAGGTCACCCAGTATTAAGCCTAATGGTATGTGAAATTCACACATCAGGGTAGGGGGGCCAGTTCCTTTCCCTGTGCCGGTTATGGTTTCCCAGGAAGATCTGGTACCCGAAAAATCACATAGCTTAGGTGGAGCGGCAGGTGCCCAGAGCTGCAGAGTGCCTTGCTTGGGAATCAAACCCTGAACCCTCCGGTCAGTAGTCCAACGCTCTACCCCCTGGACTACCGTGACCCATGATCCCTATATTCGTACCCATTAATGGCCATTTGATCAAATAACACATTCAAAATACCATTTCAGGGCCATCAAATGAGTGAAAAATATTTTTCGGGCACACGTTATTTTATTCCTACAAAATAAATTAAAATTAACTGTCAACTATTTTTGGGACCATTGACCTTGCAAAATCTTTAAAACTTCTGCCCAAAAAATAATTTATGTTTCCCCTAATAGAGAAACTATGACTGGATAATGCATCAGGTAGTTGAAACAAGACTTGAAGAGGATGTCTACTGTAAATCAAAAGTGAATGCTCTCAACAACTTTTAACAGACCAAACAGTAGGCATCAAAGAACTATGGGACAACAAATTTGTACTACAAAATCAAATATATATTTATGGAAATCTTGAAGAAAGCGCAAATTAATTTTTTCATCATTTATATTTATATATATTTATATACAAATTAAAAGTAGCACTTCAGTAGAAACAGCATTTTCTCTAACTCTATTTCACATTTTTTAGAAAAATTACTTTTACATACATAATAAAAGACAACCATGAAATACCAGCATTTACTCATGTATGGATGAAATTAATGAATGGCAACATATAACTCATTTTTCAAAATAATAATTATAAAAGACCTTACCATTTCAAAATTATTTTTCACATTAACAGTTCATTCATTCGCAGTAATATTTATCTAACTCCATTCTGTTACCTCTCTTGTGCATTATTTTACTCTAATCACCTGAAATGAGATCTTTCTTTGACTTCAGCAAACTGCCTGTCTTTTTTCATTTTGTCATTACATTTTTTTTTTACACATTTCATTGGACCCTATATCATTATTTTCACGAAGAGCTTACTGCAGTATATAAAAATGACACCGCTTGCTTTACGCTTGGGAAATTAGTAGTTAAAACAAGAACGCTATGCACAAAGCTCTGATGGTATCTTTCCATTGTATACTGATCCAAGTCCATAAATAAGAACCAAAAACAAGATAACTCAATATTTAACATCATTTAAGTATACTCTTTTAAATAATAGCGGCAGTGACAGTGATATGTAATGCCATATTTAAACTTAAAATACAACAATTCTCATGAAATACAACAGATAATCAATTGCAAGGCTACTAGAAATCAGTTATCATTTACCCACAATGTGAGTATACACATACATGCATACAAAAACACACATGAATCACAAATCCACGAAACCACCTAAATTCACATTAGAGCAGTATGATTGAAGAGTAAAGGCTTGATCAATCCTTTATCAGTCAATCAATTGTTTTAGTGTATGACCACCAATTGAAATCACTTGACCCAAATTGTCAAGGTTTAAAATTAAAATAATAATGATAGGTACATTTTCCTGCATACACAATGCTCAAGACTACTTCAATCATAATATTTTAGCATATTACATCTGAAGACTGTTTTGGCTGGAATTACTAAATAAATCACAATAATTTTCAAATTAAGACACAGTCTAATGCACCCTAAGAATTTCTGAGTATTCAAAATTTTCTTACAAAAATGAAAGATATGGCAGTACTTAATAAGAGCCCTGTAGACTCTTGACATAGCAAAAATTTTCACAAATCAGTCGTGGATAATACTGGCATCTCAGGAATGTCAAAAATCTTATCAAACAATATCGATTGCATCCTGTCGTTGAAAAGCATTAAAAAAACATGACCTAAGAGGCACTGTTATGGTAGTTGTTTAAAAAAAATGCCCATTAGACAAAACTTAAGTTTCATCACTTGCATCACCATTTCTCGGAAACTAAGCAAATAATCCAGAAAATCTGATTTGATTAAAAAAAATAAGCTAAACATCCAAAAAAGTTTATCCCAAAGCACAAAATGCTTTGAACAACTTTTGCTAGATAAATCAAATTGGTTCATCAGCAATAACAAACCATTTTGAAATTACACAGTCTCCCATTCCTACCTCAACCAACCACTAAGTCCACTTAAGTTTTACAGCAACATTGAAAAGATAGCACATTGAGAAAATATTCAACTCCAATGTAGGTATCCATTTTATAAAAGTGCCTCGACTTTCTTTGGCGTGAAAACCTAGCTGCTGTGAACAAGGAACAGGCTTGGAGAGGAGGTCAGAAAAGAGGCCATCTTGAAAGAGTGGTTACAACAGGGTAGTTGAGAGTCCCAGCACAAAATAAAACTCAAATCTTCAATTTCCAAATTAAGTACAACCTTTTCAAAACTCAACCCTGCTCTACTCCCACTCTTGCTTTGTCACAGTCTTGAGAAGAAAGAAGTCTTTTATTTCTTTTTTTTCATTAGTTTTGTGTCGTAGCTCTTCACCTTTTCCAATATATATCACAGTATCCAAGCCACAGGAGTCAATAATGCTTGGTGGAAGGGTACAAACAGAGAATCCGCCCATTCTATCAGAACAGTTAAATCCGTCTCAGTCGGCATACCCTTTCTTCATGACGCCAAGCAAATAAACCCTGTTACCTCAAGGTTTGTCTCAAAAACGAGACAGTGAGGCTATTCCTTTGGAAGTAAAGCAGAGACAAGTGACTGGAGATGAGACAGGAACATTAAACGCTCCTTTGTGCGACGTCACTCCAGTGAGCCAATCATCAGCAAACCGCACACATTTACACATGGCAAATTTTTTTAAAGGAAAAGTATTGTCTTTTGATTGCTTCCAACTATTTTCCACAGGCTATAGAGATGGAATGAATTCTTTTAACACCATGACTCCGAACCCATCTGATTGTACTGATCCTCTTCCTCATCGCTGGAATGTTCACCATACATGTCAGCCAATTTTCGGAAGCGGGGCCCAAAGCTGGATAGGTAGTCAAAGTTCAGGTCTCCCTCATCTGTACCTAGGTAAAGGTGAAATTTTTTTTATCAGTTTATGCTTAAATTCAACTGAAATTGGAAACAATACTTTCTTTCTGTAAGCCGAAAGGAAAACGGAAATGTTTTGTGACACAAGTGTTGGAGAATCATTAAGGGTGTTTTGGGATTGTCAAGCTGTTCTAACTTGCTCAAGAACTTGATTCGAAGGTAAACAGCCCAATAAATAAATCAAAAAAGGTTCTCTATTATTCACAAAGTGAGGTCATCACATAGAATAATGTCTGGGCATATTTTATACAATAATTTCATTGCTTAGAATGGAGCTAACTAGTGGATCTACCCTTCTTCTCATTTCCTGTGAGATAAACTGATAAAAATCACCAATTTATCACAGAAGGGAATAACTCATTGTTATACATGATGTCAGCCAAGAAAAATCCCATACGTTAACACCAACATCAACATATTATAACATAACTTAGCCATGTTATCTAAATATTTCCCTGAAAGCTGCAAAAGGGGATTAAGGCAGAGTTGGGATCAGTAGTGCAAGAAAATGTTTAGGGCAGACCCTATTTTCCTCTTTTAAAGAATTTAACTACCAGTAAGAAATGAGCAAAGCTGGAAAGCAAGATGGTTGATGAAAAAAGAGCACTGCAGTTAAAAATACATAGTACACGGTTAAATAGATAGCAGCATCTAAGGTTAGAACTTTATAATAAACACTTTCAAGTTGGCAAATGTGATTTTTTTCTTGCATGTACCATGTAAAAATATGCCTCAAGAGAAGATGTATCCGAAATGGATAAGAAATTTTCTCACATGAAATGCTATATGGGAACATGGAACTGTGAAACTCAGACTTGATCCATTCGAAAAATTATATTAAGCAGCCATGATAACTTAAATGGGAAATGAAACCATTAATTCAACCAAAATGAATTCACACTGTGTCACAGAGTAGTGATATCCTAGTAAGACACTGTTAACTATACTTATCACTGTGTTCAATGAACTATTCAAGGGAAATACTCAAAGTTGTAACAAAAATCAATAAGTGCCAGTGCCTACCTCCTTTGGCACAGTTTATCCTAGCCTTTTTTATCATAAAAAGAGATGCAGAGGTAAGACACTACTGCAACAAAATGACATCCTAACAAAAACCACCTACCAGAAGCCAATGATGAGAGTGAGCCAGTGGAGTTTCCATCCCCTTCATATGCATAATGGCGAACATCATCAAAGGGATTGGTTTCAGGGTCTTTGTCAACCGCAGCCTTTTTGTCTACCAAGAATCCACATATATCTGGAACCTCTTCTGGAGCTGAAAAGAAATTAAAATCCATTCAATAAATATAACAGATCTTGACCCAAAATTTCATATTCATGACCCTTGAAGTAAGATCTGGTGCTTTCCCGGCGTATGAGCTTGGTGAAGTTTTCTCGGGTCTTCAACCGGGTCAGGGGTTCCATGATGACCGACGTTTCGATGCTCGACTCGTGCATCATCCTCATCCCTGAGGACGATGCACGAGTCGAGCACCAAAACGTCGGTCATCATGGAACCCCTTACCTGGTTGAAGAGCCGAGAAAACTTCACCAAGTTCATGACCCTTGTTCATCCTGAATTGGTGAAACTATAGAATAGGATAAACTTACGAACTTGTTGACTCTTTTCTGCTATGTTTTTGATTGATATTATGATTTTACAAAATAAGTATTTTGTATCAATTGATGTTCGGCCATAAAAACCTTCTCACAATGCATTTACTAACTTTTACAGTTTAGGTACTCATTGTCACAATATTTCACAATTTTTTTACACCCCAATTCACAGCTGTTTGACCCGTATTATTTTTAAATGGGTCAATGTTGCCCCATAAATTGGTGAAAACAAAAGAATTTTACCTCTTCCCAGGGGTCTTGACTCCTTCCGTGGGTCGTCGTCATCTTCATCATCATAGTCATCATCATCACCTCCCAGTGGACCTCTCTTGCCCTTCATCAACCCATTTAGTCCTTGGTTCGGGAGTCTCAAGACATTCAGGTCATACCCAGTCATGTCACCTTCACCACCACCCTCATCTTCATAATTGATTATTGTTTCACGAATATCATCAGTGTCTTTGAGAAGGTCATCCCTCTTCTTTCGGTTGACAACCACAGCCAAGACAAGTACTGAAACATTCAATGTTGTTGGAGAATTAAAATCCATCATAAAAAAATGGAATAGCTTAAATGAAATGTTTATATTATTAAAATTTTTCTCAACATATAAAAGAGACTTGTGGTTCTGAAGCATATGACACATCTTGGTTCTTACTCTAAATGTTTTTTTTCATTCGTGACCTCTGTAGGTGAGGAATAATAAAAGATTTCAACAATTATTTAATTTATGCATTCTCAAACATACATGCATATATCCCTTTCTGTTCATGGGTTTTTTCTTATAAATTCAATTACTAAAGAATTTTTCAGTTGTTTCTCCTCTACAATATTCTTCATTCTTTAGCAGATAAAATGTGTTAAATATTACTTCCATTATATAATGAAAACATTTTGAAGTTTGAAAAGTCAGCAGTACAAGGATATTACTAGCTTATCTGTTATGATACTGGCATAACTTAGTTATTATACTTTGAATACACAGAATGCAATCAAATAGTAACCTAAAATCAGACTAATGCTTATGACAACCCCAGTGAAATCATGAATTAACTATGTAAAGGCATTCCATCTTGCTTACAAATGGAGCCTGGTTAAATCATTATTGACAAAAAGAAAACATTTCTTTAGTTGAGGACAGAGCCAATGAGGTATGGATGGTAATTAGAGTTGTGCCAGATCCACTCTCCCTAATACTTGAGCCAATTCTAAATTTTCCATTTCATTGCCGTTCAATTACAATTATCTAAATTCTTTAAGTCTCCCAAATTACTGAATGAATACTAGAACTATGGGAAAACATTCAGAAGAGTAGTTTGAGTTTCTTGAATTCATTCCCACTTAAGCAGAACAAATAGTTGCGGCCAGATTTGATAACAGATGAGTTTTTGTGAATTATTTCTGCGATTGATTACAATGTTTAATGGGAAAATTTAAAAAAAAACTAAGGCTTTTTCCACCAAGGATTCAAGCACTTTCATGATATTTTTAAGTCTAAAATCTTTGAAGGTGACCCCATGTTTCAAGACTCATTCGAATTGACTAGAACATGCATGAAATCAATTTTATATAAAAAAGAATCAATACCACATTGGAAAATGAAACATTAAGTAAATGATGAATACTGATTCATGATGGATAAGTCTGAAATTTAAGTGTACTTACTTAACAAGATTGCTATGCACACCAAAATGGCAACTAAAAAGTTTGAATTGATTCCAAAAGAAACTGCCTTGGCTATTCTACTGTTACACCCAGGAACTGCATTTTTTGAAAAAGAGGGAAAACCCAAGTCATAAACTCTTCCATTCATGGTCAAGTTCTTCACACAGCCACTGTAGCTTCTCTTAGAGACTCCAGGTAAATAGTTCCACCCAAGAGTCTTTCCCAGGGTCACTATATCAAACGTTACACCTCCAACCTAGAAAAGTTATGAATGAAAGAGTTGAATTTCAGACAGAAGGGAATAAAAAGCAAAAATGGAGAGACAACCACGCAATGTCAATATTTTAAAATCAAAACATTACCTGGAGTGGTCCATTTACGTTCAGGAACTCATTGGGACCATGAGGGGTGGTAAGACTTAGACAAGAACTCATTTGACAGCTATCAACTTTCAGTTCAATACTCTGAAAATATGCATGGATAAAATTAGAAACAAATATAAATACAGGGGACTAAAAGCTGCAAGCATACGTAATCACAATACACAGGGCCATATTGTATATACCTAGTGTATGGTGATGCTATTAAATACACTTGTATTACATGCAAGTAGAAATTAGAAGTTGGCATATAGTATCTAAAATTCCTCATGTGTCTACCTTGGTGTCCATCATGACATTCATTCCACTCTGCTCTTTCAGTACTCCCTCTAACCCACTTTCCCTCCCCTCTAATATTTCCTTCCCCATGCATGAAAAAAGCTTGAAGATACAGTTAAACTGATTGATGCATGAGAAAGTACAAACTGTGGAAAAGCTGAAAGGCTTCTCATCCTTCAATCGATAGCACAGCATTATTTAAAAATCAATAGAAAAAATCTCACCATATTTGACCAGAGAATGTCGATCCGATGCATTTTGCCATCTGCGAGTTTTATTTGTTTCTGTTCAACCTTCACAGTTCCAGAACCATAATCCATCAGAACACGAGGGTAACCATCAAACAATTCCAAGGACATGAAATCTTTAACTCCCAAGGATGTTGCAGCCCCAGTGGCAGATGTTGGTCCAACATAGAAGACCAACCCATTCTCGTTTTCGGTGGTCAGCTCAAGGGAAAGATGGGAATCAGCACATGCCTCCAAAGTTGGGTAAAGGGCCCAGCCATCACCAGCAAATCCAACATCGAGGGATTCACAGAAAGGTCCTTCAAAACCTTCAGGGCATTCACAACTGCAATAAATGTGGAAATGGTTGTAGGAATAGGATAAATATTGATATTGCCAACAGGTGCCACAAACATTTAAAAGTTATTCTATGATGAACTTTGAAAAAAAGAATGATGAGGTCTCAGGCGTGATGTGGTGGAAGCGTAACATATTAAAACCACAGGTATTGCAATTTTCCACTAGATATATCTAGTATATATATCTAGTGGAAAATTGCAATACCTGTGGTTTTAATTTGAAAAAAAGCCTTTCAGTTATCAAAATGCATAATTATTCATGAAAATGGAACCCAAATTATAAAACCAGGCATTAAAACAACCTTTCAAGGCCACAATACAAAGAAAAACATTATTTCAATTTATTGATTCAGACTTTTTGCATGTACATTTTGAGCATTTACCAAAACTTTCATGTATTGAATTTATAATGCACTTAATATTCAAGCCACATTTCCTCAAGAGCTTTTTTATGCACCGCTAGTGAATATTTTCCAGAATTGTCGCAGATGCTCCTTCCAAGTATACTATACAAAAACATTTTCTGTACAAAAATACAGGTCAATGAGGTTTACTATGAACACATAAATATTGCGAATAAGCTCCCTTACCTATGCCCAACAGGAGTTCCTCCATTTAGGCAAATTACTTCTGGCCGAGAGGGTAAGCAGGTGCATTTTGGATCCACAATGGCACGGACACCAACGAAAGAAGTCAAATTTGTATACACCACCCATGGCTTCGAGCTTTTGCTAAGCACATTTACACAGCTGGCCTCGCAAGATGCCTTCTCCACTATGCACTCATCTATGCTCACCATCTGAATTTCAACACCTAAAACTTTCTCCAACTGCAGGGAAAATGGAACGTTTCATTAATATTCTATTAAAAATAAAAACATTAGTAATAAAATCTTTCACATACAAAACTGTTGAATCAAAGAGAATCTTATGCACTTTGGCAGTTAAAGGCAAAAAATAAAATACCTTAGGATTGTGTGCTTAGTTTAAATGTACTTAGAATTACTCTTTAGTTCATATGTAAATAGAATTTATCTTAATACTGATATCTCATTTCATAAAATGGATGGAAATAATTTAAATCAGGTACAAATGTGATGCCAAGTATGAGTCTATAAAGAGGGATATGACATATGCAGTGCAATTAATTGATTCCAAGAATTAAACACACATGTGAAGGGAGTTATATATGTTTCTTGCAGTGTTTTCTCTCTTTTTTAAATTATACTATTGTGAAAACTGGTAATGTGATATATTAATTTATGAGGGCTGTGCACCCATAGCGAATATACCAATCACCTACCTCTGCCAAGTTATTTGAAGCCATGCTGTTGATTTTTTCAGGGTGATAGTAGGGAGAACCATGAGCTGAGAATCGAATATCAAGTAGTATAGGTGGATCACTAGGGGAGTGAAAGTATGGAGAAGGAGGAAGAGGGTGATGGGGTGAGTGGAGCACTGTGAACACATCTACATTGTCACGGCTGACATTCAAGATTGATGCCAACTTGTCCCTCAGGATATCCTTTTTACTAATGCCCTGAAAAATGAGACAATACAGTGTTATTCTAGATAAAAGGAATTAAACTATCCCAAAACAGTGAAAAATATATTTCATAGGAATTCATCCTTTCCTTTCTGAGGCCATTGAAATTAAGTAGATAAAATGGTTAACGATGACATCAATTGCAGAACAAATATATTTAACTAACTATTAGGGAGATATTCCCAAGTAATTACTCTCAAAAGTAAAAACTGGGAATCCATGAAGCTTAATTTTTTTAGTGTCTCTTTTTACTTAGATAATGAAAATTACATCATGAATTAATTAATAATAACATTCTCTGCCACACTTACTCCAACAGGGGCCACAAATTCTTCCTCTGTTATTCCTGATAACCGAATTGATCCTGATCGATCGACAGCTATTTCAGGAATTTCCTTCACAGTGACATTAACAAAAGCATTAACGGAATGCGTATGGAAATATGAAGAATCCTCAGTAACCTGCAAAGTTTAAGGATACACTTTTAAAAAAACATTTGGGATGATTAAAACATCACTCACTTGGTGTTGAAATGACAAAATAATTTTGTTCAGAATTCATTTAACATCATTTCCATCACAAGTATAGTATATACTAATAAACTATTTAATGTAATTTCAAGGCACATTTAGTAATTGTTTTCACTTCCTCAATTATTACGAGTTAAGAACTACAACATATATTTGAATTGGAAAAAAGGAAAATTCATCGGTGCATCCTAGTTGTACACATGTGATGTTGATGTTATACAGTCAGAAACATAACTCTCAACTCTCTATTCAAACTCTTAACTTTTAAGTGAGCAGAAAAGCATGTTAATCATACATTATGCCTATATAGCAGCTAACATAACATATATTTATTGAACAGATGATTACATAAAAAATCAACCACACACACAAATATTATTCATAAAATTCACGAAGAGTTAAAAAATGTATACAAACGAAGGATTACCTGAAACTCCAGGTAATAAGTGCCATTTGGTGTGCCAGCTAGCATGGTGATAGTGCCTGTATTGGGGTCCAAATTGAAGTTGGGGTGCTTTCCCCTGCCAGACCAAACAAAGGTCTTATCTGGCAAATCCCAGTCATCGGCATCCTCCACATACACACGTCCAATGTCTGTATCTGGTGCCTCTCCCTAAAACAGTAAAAGGTGAATGGATGTCAATCAGTAAATGAATGCTGATCAGCTGGAGATCACTATCACACTTTTTTCTAACTGTCCAATACCTGATAAATAGTAATCTAGAATATGCAGAAGAGGAAGAAGACCAAATTAGTTAGAATAGGAACTTGTAATGTTAAGGACAATGTTGAGGACAGGCAAATTAGAGAATATTAAGTGAGAGATAAAAAGTGGAAATATAGATATTTTAGGTCTATGCAAGGTGAGATGGAAGGATAGCGGGGATTACTGGAGTGACAATTATAGAGTGATATAGAGCAGCATCGAGGAAAGCCAACAAGGGGTTGCCATAATACTAAATAAAGAGGTAGGAAAAAGCGTAGTCAACATAGAGCAAGTAATTGATAAAATATTACTAGTAGAGATTAAAGCAGAACCGACAAACTTGGTCATTTTTCAGGTATACATGCCACTGAGCGACCACAAGGTGGAAGAAGTCGATAGGATGTACGATGAGTTAGAGGATATCATCGCATGCCTTCCTGCAGGGAGACATTTGATAGTGATGGGGGATTGGAATGCAACGGTAGACAAAGGAAGAGAGTTAATCTCGTCTCTTTTTAAAGGAAGAGAGGGTGATGAGGTGGGGGACTATGGTTTAGGCACGAGGAATGAAGGCGGGGAGAAAGTAATTGAGTTCTGCAGGGGACAGGGGTTGGTCATCACCAACACATGGTTTAGACAACACAAAAGGTGTAGGTATGCCTGGTGACTCAGAAAGGTATCAGTTAGATTATATTCTGGTTAGGCACAGGTTTAGGAACAGTGATAAATTCACACAGCTTCCTGGGAGCAGATGTGGACTCTGACCACAATTTAGTTGTTGATGATTCATTTACTAGGCCCACAAAATAGAATAAAGGATATCTTTATGTCTGTATCCAACTCTGAAATACAAAAGAAAGTTCTGGCAAAGAATCATGATAAATGAATATTCATGATAAATCAATAATGGGCAGTTGATTCCTGGGAGCTAATTTCAGGTGTCAGAGATAGGATACTTAAAAGATAACAAACTTAACACATATTATGATAGAATTTACAAGATCAAATTTGACTTGATATTTTAAAACTGATATAGATATTCCTTTTTGAGTCTACAAGCATGATATCAATTAATTATTGGTTTGCTGAAAGAAACTGGAATGAACAACTTTTCAAAGTAATTTGGACAGATAAATGTAATGGAGAGATAAAACAGTTGAAGCTAAGCGATGTATTAAGTTAAGATTTTTCTTTCTTTGAACATACAATTAAGGATTACACTCTGAAAACGCTCTTATTCTTCACCTACAAATATTTTTATCCAGGAAATGTAATTAATTTGACTAACTGTTATTTGACTGGAAATATAAGGTAAAAAATAAAATATTGATTCAATGAAGATGCTATACAGATGTTTAATGTGCTACACCAACCTTGTAGTTGTAGACAAAGACTGATGAAGATCCAGACTTCATTTGATTATCATTTTCATCACCAATGACTAAAGTCAGTGTACTTGTTCCTGTCATAGGAGGATGGCCACTGTCCTTGATTGTGATGGGGATGAGATAATATTTTGTTTCTTCCCGATCAAATCGAACCCGTGAAGAAAAGAAGTTTGTGCCATTTGCAGCCTCTGAAATAGTAAAAAAAATTAATTATACAATTGCAATGAAAATAAGTTTCCACAAATTAAAATGGTTAAAACCAAACCAATGTTTTGAAACAACATATTTTAAGATAAAATTATGGTAAAAATATCTTCTTTTTTGGGAAATAATACATGAACTCCCTTCAATATCCTCACAAATAAATTTTGAAAGATCACGAAATGATCGCATCTTCCACAAATATACTAATTATGACAAAATATTATTGATACATGAAAAAACAGTAATAACGGCAAACTGAAGTTGAATATATGATTGCATAATATGTGATCCAACCAATAAAATTATTTTCATAAAATTCTTCACCGTCACCATTTACAAAATTCATTGGTTTTTCTGTCATGTCATGGAAATTTTAAGCATTTATGAAATACTGTGGTTCCAGGTTGCTTGGTATGGAAATCAATTTAGTGTTTTCGATTCTATGTACATACATGCAAAAAATCATTTTTTTCCCTCACTAGGACTGATTGAAGGGGTGAAGGCTCAAAATGGAATCCGGAATGCTAAAAGAAGGAATAACTAACTAAACAGACTATAAAATTACCTGAAATCAAAAATTTGTTCCTAATATCTTCACTGGCTCCTTCCAGAGAGAAGTGGAATGGTGGACCATTCTCCTCTGAATCATTATCATGAGCAATTAAGCCTGTTATTATACCTGGTTCAGCATTCTCATTCCAGACAACTGGCTGATCCTGTGTTGAAATTAAAAAGGAATTTTCAAAACTTATTGAAACAGTTAGTGGCAATGAGTCAATATCAATGGAAAGGTTGAACTGTAATCTATCTAAAAATCATTATTTTAAAGCTAATTTTCTACTAATGTAATCATTAGCATACATTTAACTAAACAGCAGTAAAACATGAATCACTGTTAGATAAGCACGATTAGGAAGAAAATCAAAGTATGTTGCATTGAGGTGCATTGAATTAATTGGGTACCACATTTAACCATTTCGCTTCAGATTTCAATGAGCAATTTAATATTTTTAAGAGTGTCATTTCCTGTCATTCACGTGAAAAAGTCAACAGTGAAAATTTAATTCTAATCAAAGTCAGGCAATGTTGGCAGTGAATCCATGCATTTTAAACATTGTCATTGAAAAGAGTAAACTTTGCAGGTAATGAGTTGATAAGAATATCGATGAACAATCATACTCTTTTAGCATGGAGAAATTTTTCTCCAAATATAACATACTTCCATGAACCACCTATATTAAAAGAGTAAAGTAAAAAAAAACATGATTCCTAATTATGGCCATTACATCCTCATTTCATGAAATTAACAATTGATATAAGTAATACCAGTCAAAAAATCCTTAAAGGACTTAGTGGTTGATGGGTGATTTATAAGATGGTTCAATTAACATGTTACATCTTTTTCTAAAAGAACACTAGCCAATGCAAATGATCTCATTTATTCAGGCACCTAATACAGGCAACTGTAATTGCACGTAAAAGAAAACAATAGCCAATCATCTGGCATTCAGAAATTTATAAAGGACATGTTAATACGAAGGAAAACTTTATAGACTTACCATTTTGAGATATGGCGCATTGTCATTGATGTCAATTAGAGTTATCACAACTTCAGTACTTTCACCTTGACTTGTTTGACCACCATCTTCATCTTTGGCAGATATTAGAACTTGCCATATGGGATACCCTGGTGGATCTCGGTCTAATGGCTGTAAGTAAATATCATTTATATTATTGAAAGAATAATGTCCAACTAAGAGTAAGGACTAGGGTTCAGTTTATGGCCCATGTGATGTTATTTTTGTGCCCCTCACTTCCTTCTCCCCTTTGTGACAAAATTTCACAGGGCAGGCAAGACTCAGGACATTTACTTCCTAGTCCAAAAATATTAAAACTTACATCTCGAGAATTTCCAACGCTAATTTATGTTCCAGACCTCTTCACTCTTGGCCCAAATAAACTGTCACAGGGCTCTTGAAATACCATTATATTAAGAATATTTTCCATAAGATATTAGTTCTTAGCTCCAAAATTGTGTAAAAATCAACCATTCATGTAGACTTAAAATTAGTGAGGTTTGTATTGATAGATATATTTAATTTCCAAACAATGTTCAAGTAATTGAAAGTCACAGAACCGTAGTTAATGGATATTCACCTTCTGGTGAGGTCTTCGCAGGTTTTCCACCGGGTCAGGGTGTCAGCGGCCGACGTTTCAATGGCTAACTCCACCATCGTCCTCAGGGCATTGATGATCAATCCCTGAGAACGATGGCGGAGTTAGCCATTGAAACGTCAGCTGCTGACACCCTGACCCGGTGGAAAACCCGCGAAGACTTCACCAGAATCGTACGCCGGGAAAACACTAAATCTTACGATATTCACCTTGATGAGAGAAAGGCATCCTTCGTTATTGATTGTTAGAAGCTTTTGCTGATCCTCTTTGACAACAAAATACACAATGCGTTGAGGTGCCTTTCTATCCTGTATGTCTGGGTCATAAGCCTGGAGCTGTAAATGCAAATCAGAAATTCAGTAGTAGGGTCCCCACTTAAAAAAAAAAGTTAACTATTACACAACATCAAAGCATAAACGAAAATCACTTACATTCGCTATGCAACCATCTACTAATGTCTCCTCTTTGATGGTAACATTTTTCTCATATGGAAGGAATACAGGTCGATTATCATTGACGTTTTCAATCCGAATATCAACTTTCGCCGTATCTTCAAAAAGGCCATCAAATGCCCTCACAGTCAGTATGTACTAGAGAAGGAAGAAGTTCTCAATTCAAACCAACATCTTAAGTAATTTGATATACATTCAATCAAATATTTGAAAAATGATTCTTACGCTCGTTGTATTTTCATAATCCAATGGTTTATTCACTCGAATTTTTCCCGTTCCCTTTTCAATAGCGAAAGCATCATAGGTGTTTCCATCAATGATACTATACATCACAATAGATGCTGGAAATAAAATAAAGTTTAAGTAGATACAAACAAAAAAATAGGAAAAATACCAGTCAAAGAAATATGTAAATACAATACAGTACCAGAGGTATTTGTCTTACTGTAATACCAACACATATTTGAAACAAAAAATTGTCTACATTCAAAATTAAGTTATATTAAATGATTAAAAAAATGACAAAAGTGAAGAGCCATGTAGAGCTACAGCAGAATCTCGATTTACTAAGTTAAGATATCGGATAACTGGTTGTTTTGTTTATTTGAGGTATTATTGGGTATTAAGCAAAATTTAGCTGAAATTAGTTTCAATAAACATGAAAATGTAGTGGCACAACCAAATGCAAAAATACAAAAGTATTAGACAAAATAACATGCTTAAAGATTTAACACTATACTTTTCTTTTACTGTATTAAAATCATGTATTTTGATTTACATACCTGTGTCATTATCATTTGCCTTCACCTCAGTGACAACTGAATTTACATTTGAATCTTCAGGAATAGCTTCGGCAATATAATTCTTGCTGGTGAAACGTGGAGGATTGTCATTTTTATCAGCTATATCTATTTTGAAAGTTTGCTGTCCTTGATTAGGTTTCCCATTGGTAAGAAGTGCAGATGGAGAATTATCAAAAGCAATCACTTTCACATTGTAAAAGTCAGTCTTTTCCCGATCAAACTCCACCTTTGTCGTGATATTTCCAGTGATAGAATCAATTTCAAACAAATTCTCATGGTCACCCAACTGATATTTCACCTGTAACACATAATTAGCATGGTCACAAAAAACATCAACTTATTGCAATATTTTATCAACACTATTAACAGGATTTTTCATGAAGGAAGTAGGAGAAATTGCAATATTTTATCAACACTATTAACAGGATTTTTCATGAAGGAAGTAGGAGAAAAAGTCAGGAATGGAATGATTAAACATGTTGAATGTTGAAAAAAATCCAGGCATGACTTTAAAAAAATATTGATTCTTAATTTTAGTTAACTATTGGATAAGAGGTATGTTTGAAGGGTGACACAAAAGCCAGCTGAGAAAAATTTTAAAATGTCTCTGGTACAAGGCATTTTGCACAAACAAAATGTTTAGCTGTCTATATTATGTTTTATTTTGATCCCGCATTTTACTCAATTGAAGATTTTTTCCAGGAACTAAATAATCACGTGGATAAAGGAATACATTCAAAGTGAGAAATGTGAAAATTCGCCATTATGTGGTGACTTAGCAAGGTGACATACCTGGTTATTGGCTGATGTGCCATCCGCATCAAAGGCGCGGACTTGCATGACTGGAGTACCAGCTGGCTCATGCTCAAACACACTACCAGATATCACTTCAGTAAATGCGGGTATATTGTCATTGACATCCTCTATTTTTATGCGTATAACCTCTTCAGTTGCCAAGCTGTATTTATTCTGAAAGCAAACATACAGATAATATATTGTCATGTTGACACTGTGTTGGATCTCAGCCTCTCAAAGTGAGATCCACACACACAATTCTGTTAATACACTGATGATAATTAATTGATTCCATTACACGACATACACAACCAGATTCTCTGGCCAGGGTTCACCCCAATATCTTTAAATTCCATAAAAAATTTCATGAACAGGAGTTTCAATTTTTTTAAATTACACCAGCAAGACACTACACATTGAAATTGATATGAATGGAGAAAATGGCATCTAAGATTGCTAGCATTGCTGCAATCACAACAACTACATTTTCATACATACCTGAACACGTATGGTGAGTGTATAGTCATTTATGGATTCATAATCCAGGCGGCGACCAAGTTTGATGTGTGCCTTCTGAGCTTCAGTTTCCAAAATAAACGTATTGGCTTTATTTGTCTGCTCTGTCCTCCCAGTAACAAGTTCAAAAATCAGTTCTGGATACTCATTAATATTTGACCTTGTTTAAAAAGAAAATAAAATATTACTATCCTAGAAGTTAAAATGGATTCTTTATTTCTGGAATGTCCCAATGGGAGATGTCTTATGAATAGACATTCCTATTCTTATTAGTTTTTCGTGTCAGTTTGACATTAATAACAAACAATAACAACACAATATCATGAGTACATTTTTTTCATTAGAAATAAAATTTAAGAAACACAAGTTTTTCCTAACAAGATTTCTGATTTTGGCACGTATGTCAAGAATAATAAAATGTATACAATTCAAATCATACATACTCAGCATCAAGGGTTACGATTGGAGTAGAGAAATCGCTGTGATTTTCCTTCAGAAAAATGGGCCCATAAGGAACATTGGTAAAAGTGGGTGCTTTCTTATGAGACTCAACCACAATTATTTCCAAATCAATAGAAACTTCATTGGGTTCATCTCCTTTGTCCATGGCCGTAGCTCTCATTCGAAACTTGTATGATGGCTCTTTCTGGAATATTAATATTTTTCAATTCAGCATGATTTGACAATGAATTAAATTACCATGGATTATAAACAAATATTTAGCACACAATATTTAGATGATACTCAGACTCACATCTATCGTCTGGTTCAGGGTTATAACACCAGTGTTATGATCAATTTTAAAGTAATCTTTGTCTTCAAATGCTTTGGGCTCCAGACCATATACAACCACGCCATTGTGTCCATCATCTATATCTGTGGCAGATATCCTCATCACTTCTCTCCCAGGTATAAGGTCTTGAGGTACTGATTCCAAATAATTCTGTGAAGAGGCAGAAAACAAGATTTTATTTAGATATTTTCCATTTTTAAACACTACACTTGCTTCCAAATTTTAAAAACTGACTTTCAAAGCAGAAAACTGAATGAAATATGAGGAATTACAAGCAATGTGTCATCTAAATGTCTTGCGCCTACTGTGAACATAGCTTTCAGATTGAAAAATCACTTGAAATGTGTATAAGAAGGAAATTATAGTGTGTCCACTCCTATGAGCTGTGCCTCTTACAGTGATGGTTAAAGTGAAAATGATAAATAAAACTGCATCCAATAGAATGAGTTCATCCATGATCAGGAATTAACCACTGTGCTTACCAATTAGCAGTGTTTTTTTTTTAATTTCAAGAAATATAAAGAATGAATTGCAAATAGGACAGCTTTATTTAAATTTTTTTCTTATATTTCATTGATGCCCATTCTATTAGTGGGTTATATACTGAGTACCTAAGTTATTCTTTCATACTAAACTATATAATAAAGAAGCTAAATGTATTGTAAAAAGAGCATTAATAATTATAAACTTCAGCAAAAAATATTTGTCAATCAAGTATTTTATTAATAAGGCTGCTGGAAAACTAGCTCTACCAATAGCTAACTAATATTATAAATTGTTAGATATGCTCATTAAAAGTTCACTCATTCTCTGTAGACAATTTGTTCTTGACTAAAAATCTTCATTTGGTTTCACAAAACAAAATCAACAACTGAACACAGTCTCATATTAAATACATACATGCTATACACAAATATGCTATTCCAACATAACAGTTAATCAAACCTTAAAAAAAAAAGATATCACATCATAAGCTATGCAGGCACAGAAAGATAACAGCTATATGAGGAAACACATTACACCTGTAACAAAAATTCAATAATTCTTCACACATGATAGTAAGTACCTAGTGATGTATATATTTTGGCAGGCATTTCCAAAAATAATTAAGCATATCCTTATATAGGAATAAACCCATTGGAAATTTATAGAATCTTTGAGTAACTATACACAATTGTAGTTTTATCTCATATCCTCGGGAATATGTTTTTCACAATGGGTGAATTTCTGTGCATGATGTACTTTGAGCCTTATGATCTCATGAGTTAATTCTAGACAAATTTTAAGCAAAATATATGAAATAACCCTGGTATGTGTTATGTGGCATGTTAGGTGATGTGGTCTCTATCACATATAAAGTTGTCTTAATGTATAAGAAATGCCTAGAAAAAACTACTAATTTTGCCTGCATCTCTACCCTAATGAACGTAATATCCTTGGTAATTGGCATGTAATCTGATGTTCTGTTTAGCAGAATGATATAGAAGTGAATGTATTTCTTAAAACTGAAGATTTTATTTAACCCTCAATCATTGCCAATATAAAATACCATTTGCTGAGGACACTTTTCACATGTGAAGTTTCAAAAGTTATTGCCAAAATAAGCTTTCTAAAAGAAAATGAACTAGTAATTTCAGGTCACCATCTTGAAAATAGTGAATAGTAAACAGAAAAAACCCACACATTCACAAGCATTTATATTTCCCGAAATGCACAAAATTACATCAGCCCATCTCAAAGACTGTGTCTTGCAGCAATTAAGCATCCTTGCATAAATAACATGTACTTGATGAAGTGTTCCCTCTGCCATAGCTCTGTAAGTAAGAGTTTTGAGAATGTCATTTCCCTATTACATTACTCTTGAATGCCCTAACATATGAGTGCAACATGGGCGCTCAACTTCTTTTTCATGCCTTCTACTAGGTGCCTACTCAAACAGAAATAGTGAAGTCAAAACCATTATCCAAGGTTCCTCATTACTGTCACACCTGTGGTGATCTTTCCCTTGCCTCACCATAATAAAACAATAGGACAACACTATAACATCAATCAAACAAAAACTTAACATCATTCTTCTTGTGTTCACACAAACTCAAAATTGTGAAACATGAAGCTCAAAAATAATCACAGATTACAAACATACTGCATTAAATACTGCACTACTTCCAAGTGAACTATCTCAATGGCCAAAAAAGAAAAGCAAAGTAGAAAAAAATAACTCTAAAAATTGAAATGCTCTTCAATAACTAAAACTTTCATGCACCAATAACTGCTCAAAAGGCTTGACAAACCTTCCACACGTATCCACGGAAGACCTGATCCAGGTGAATGAAGGCATAGAAAAAATTCATTTATTAATACGATTGGCAGAAATTATATTTTAAAAGTTGAAGATTGACTACTCAAAGATTGATTACTCAAAATGCATATACTTATATATCATTTTTCCATTGAAGCATTTAACAAAACTAAATGAAAATACCACCACTGCAATATAAAAAAAATTGGCATTTAAGCTATAACCGATACTGACCACTTTGTCAAAAACTGGAGAGTTGTCGTTGGTGTCTTGAATTGTCACTTTTATTGTGCAAACATCATCCAGCTGAGGACGACCATTATCTGAGGCACGAACAGTGACATAAACTACTTTTTCTCTGCTTGGCTCATCCCGATCAAATATCTGCCAGAAAAAAAGTAGGGTGCATTTGTTGAAAATCAGTAACAGTCAGGGATAAAAAGTTGCAGCACTCAAGATTGGTGAAAAGACTACTTACATGTTTTGTGGTTATGAGACCATTTCTGGGATTAATTCCAAATTTAAGACGCTCTCCTTGTGCAGACACAAATGAGTATGTAATGTTTCCACCAGATTCGAATGGGTCATTATCTATTGCATGGACCTGGGTACGTAAAAAAAAATTATTTTGTCATCAATCCATAAATCCAATTTGTTACCTGTATTACTTATGTCCATTGATGTCCATTTTTCAGTCATCAGTTATTCTATTCTCAACGTACTTTTAGGTTTCTGTTCATTATTTAGGTAATTTAGAATCATAGTAAATAAAGCAGTTTATATTAACATATGCACAATGTAAGATATCACAACCTAGTACTCTCAACACTGAATGGAGAGCTTAAAGAAAAGTTGCTTAAGACTCTGGGTGAATTAAAACACATGAAATGATGAAGTGATAAATTGATACGGAGTATTTAGCATTCCCCTGTATATTTTCTTACAAAATGTCGACAAAAAGTTCAAGAAAAGGCAAAGTCATATTTTATGCAAATTAGTACAAAAACGTGCATGCATTTTTATGTGGATGGAAAAGAATATTCAACATTTATCAGATCCAAGAATGAATTCATAAAAGGAAAATTTTGTATGCACATATATATTTGGTTTGAAAATTAAAAAATAGAAATGTGATTTTTAAAGACCAGAAATTTAATAAAAGAAACCTGCAAAATATTTGGTTATTTTAAGGTTAAAGTAACGTTAAGATAAAAGACATCCTCTCATGAGATTAGAATAAACACAACAGAAAGAGCATATTTACCTGAAGCACTTCCGTGCCCACAGGTTGCTCTTCAAGTACCACAGGTGTATACTGAGAACAATTCGTAAAAACAGGTTTGTGATTGTCTTGCACAGTCAACTTTGGTGAAGTTCCATCGGAGATAGAAGAAGCAACCTGAAGAAGAAGAATAAAAATTACTCCAATTAGACACTTTAACTATGTCACTTGAAAATTTACATGCTGCATTACTGTTTGAATGACATTCAAGTTTCATTATGATATGAACACTTTTAGCGAAAAAATCCATTCACACAACAGTTCATAACATTTTGAAATGACCTCCCAGAGGCCAAAAACATCCTTCAGTGTCACAAATGACACCATATTCATGAAATGATTTTTAAAGTACCTACTCATTGAACATTGTTTGAATTGCAAACAAATTCAGAATTTTGAGATTGAAGGTCAATGAAGTTGCATTGGTATGTTTTTTTTCAGTGATATTTTTGCTAATTTCCAACTAAATATGAAATGCTCATTATTATCATTCAATTGATATGATATGCTTCATTTCCAGACCTAAATGGCATCACATACATTTAAGCATTAAAAGATCTCATATGGCAGGAAACATTAATAACACAATTACTTATAATGGCACATTATACATCCATTAATGCCTTCCTCTGCATCATTTGAAAAGAACAACTACTTTTTAAGAAAAAGAGCAGAGAGAGATGAAGGTAAATTTCTTAAACCTTAAGAACAAGTGTGGTTTCATTCACATGACTCTCTACTCCTCTATCAATGCCTAGCCTGAGGAGATTAACATTAAAAAGTTGTGTTAAGTCCTAGGGCACAAAATGAAACAACAATCCAGTTGGTTCAGATGCATGTCTGTTTGTACATACATACTACTTGTGGCTGTTTTAGAGAGAATATGCTGAGCTAGAGGTTAAAATTCATTGAGAAATTGATCACAGGTTACCTATGACTTTTCATGAATGATTTAATTAATAGATTATGGAGAACACCATCAGGGAACTCATGATCAGATGCAATATCATGCTTATTCACTTCAACTGGCCATATTGTTTCTTCTGGAGGAATTACATTTGTCAGTTATATGTGCATAGACATGCTTTATAATGTGCCTCATGTTTCAATCAATCCTGATGCAATCTCTTTAAGTCTTTCCTATACTGTATTTTCTAAAAATATGTATGGGGAGGTGGAGGACAGATGATGCCTTTTCCACCATTTGGTAGACCTGGGAGGTGTGGGAGGAAATGCTTTCATCCAGTTCCTGCACCACTCTAAATGTCCAAAGATATTACTATCTCTTCATTGCAGTGCGTTCCACAATTTTTTTCCTTATCCCAACTTTCCCAGTGCTAATTCATTGTCATCATTCCTAATGTTGAAACATGGGAATCCAATGAATGGATCAACAGACATCTCTCTCCAGAACAGTATACAAAGTTTAAGAATTGAACATGGGAAACTATTCTCCCTTGACATGAAATGGTGCGCATTCTGAACTGATTTCAGAATCTCCCGATTCCTTCTAATTTAGAGCCCTATTAAAACAAAAATGGTAACATCCTTAATGATACAGAGATATTTTATTTGCAATGTTTCATTTTTATTATTAAAAAAATTTCAAAATGAACATCTTCACCACTCATTTTACAACAGGGATGTTCCCGGGTTCAATTCAAAGTGCCACTTCAAAAACCATATCCATAAATGTCTTTTTTTTTATTTACAAAGAGATCATATTTGAAATGATTCCAATCATGTAAATAGGGGGACCATTTGCTAAAATTATGCATGGACAGTGAGATCGAAAATGATGAGCTCCACTTGCCATTATCCCAGCCATTATTTTATTAGGGGATATCGATGAAAGGAATGATAACTGGAAAGTTTATCCCTGAAATCAGAGTCCACCCATTTCACACAAACTAAATTACATACTGCTAAGGAGAAGATCACATTTATTAAAATATTTCACAAAATCCCACCCTCTTTCTAGGAGTTGTCTTCACCTTCAAGTAAGTCCTTGTAGTTTGCTCATTCAGATCCCCCGGGTGACATTAAATAAGTTTAAATGGCTATAACTCATCCATGCTCCACAAAGAGATTTGGAAAGGACAATCATAATAATTACCATTGCTTTGAGAGGTCTTGCAAACTGATTTTCAGCTATGAGACAATTCATTCTGCCACATAAAGCAGGGGAAATATGACAGACACTTTTGGAATTTTAGTGTTTTTGTCCACAACCTATGACTTCATCAACCATTCAGAATCCGAATTCACATTTTTAGACATTTACCGAATTGTATATTCTGTCTGGTCTGAGATCCTCAGCGTCATATGTGGGGAGGGATCGACTGTTGGGCAGGGCCACGGGCCTCCCCCCGAGGTGCCGGGAATGCCGCATTCTCCCCTGCTTGAAGTGGTGCATTCCTGACTGGACGGTTCGGTAGTTGCCTCTGTGGACCCCATGGTGAGCTCCGTGCTCTGGAAAAAAAAACAAAAAGGAAAACATTTTTCAATTCCTTGCTCAAACCATGGAAATTTGTTAGAATAGGGGGTAGAGTGGTCAGCTCAGGAGATCTGAGTCAATATGGTGGTGGTAGGGTACCTATACTTGTATAAATTCCATCATTTAAACAAAATTATCCAGAGTTTTTCTGGACAACAGAACTTTCTGGGATACTATAGACGTCATGGGGAAAGAATATGTTTGGGCAGGTAGGTGAACTTATTAACTATGGTAACGTTCAGGTCATCTTTACTAAAGTCCATATCAGGACCTTCATCTAGTCCTCAAATGAAATAATCTGCCATAGTTTTCCCTCTCAGCGCACAAGTTGGGAACTAAACGACTTTGTTCTTGAAACATTTCTTTATGGAATGATAATCATCCATAGTCATCAGCTACCGTGTGTATTCATCTTGGTTTAATTTTTGGTACATTCTTGGCTTTGTAATAGACTTCACTATAAACTCCTTCTGGTTTCAAATGTCTTCAATCACTTTCAGTGGAGGCCTTTTGTTTTGTGATAAATCTCTTGCTTTTAATACCTCTACAAAGGAGGGTACATACCTTGTAGCCATATTATGCCACCCCCTCATAATAGTAGACCACAAATGGTAAATTAAATCGATCATGATACACTATTTCAATTGAGTTTCATTCGTACCAATTTTAATGATTCCCATTCACAAAAAGGTAAAATGAATCTTGAGTGAAAAGAGCTGCGATTGAGATCAGTTACCCATCGACTGCTCTTATTAAAAATTCAATCATGATCGCTCAGTAAATGACTGGCAGAATGACGGTAGACTTACTGCCAAGAGCCGTGGATTGATGTTCATTTCGGTCACGATGGATCAAGACGATTCCTGCAATCATTAGTGCGAGCAAGTAATTCTTCCATTAATCTCGGAAAAGAGTCGATTATTAACAAACGACCCATCTCACTCGCAATCACTCTATACTCGAGCATTTTAGCATACCGAATAGCTGGGTTCAGTTCGTTCGAAACTCCATACTTTCACGTATCAGGCGATAGTCATCAGAGACGGCAGTGATGGGCCAGCCATCTATATCCATCACGGGATTTCAGTTGTCTCCATTCGTTCGAGGCAAAAATAGCAGAAAGAGAGAGAGAGACAGAAGTGAGAATTTATTTTATACGGGACGATTCAACCCGACAAAAGTAAAGAGTATTGGGACACTCCGCGGATTCCACGACCCGTCGACGTCTTCCGCGAAACGACGCTGTTGTTGTCCCCACTCAACCCCCGTGAAGACACTCTGAGAGGTGCGCTAAGGCGACGAAAAAACGAACGAATATAAAACACCGAGGGAATGGAGCAGATAGACGTATGCAGGCAGGCAGGCGGTGATGGAAAGGGGCTGAAAGAAAGAGAAATGGAGTGAGGGAAGATAAGTAAGACAGAAAGAGAGAGAAGACGGAAAGTGAGTATATTAAAGGAGGAAATAAATCCCTCGTCAATAATGCGAGAATAGGAGGGTTCCAAAAAAGCACTCTCCCTTCATCGATGTTCTTTTATTTCTCCTTGCACGTTTCCCTCGCTCTCCTTCCCCCCTCCCGACCGGTTTCCGACGCCCTTCACCCGCAACCCTCTGATCCTCTCTCACTCACCCCAATCCATCCCTTCTCCCTAGTTCCTCCCTTTAAAAGCTGCCTGTCACTCAACGGCGAGACGCCAGCCGAGTGCAACGCGATTGGATGAAGAAATACCACTCGAAACAAAAAATCGATACATTTATATATGTGTATATATATATATACATATATAATGCTTGTAGGAGTGCTTGAAAGTTATATGGAGGACAGCTTAAAAAGAGGCTGTATCTTACATACACGAAGACGTATTCGAGATACACAGAGAGGGGGAAGGTGAAGGTTCTGAGACGTCTGGGACTAAAGTTCGTGTTCCAGGATGCACAGTTGAGCGATCTGGTGCCATCCAGCACGCTCACTCAAAATGCACGGCAATAGTTTCCCGGGTATAAAACACCTCAAAATTTACAGTCTACAGCACGTGTGAACGACTTGGAACGTTTGGCTAATGAGTCACCATCCGGATTTGAGCTTGAGTATAACAAATTGACTCGAACTTAACTTTGAAGAAACATTCCTTGACATTAAAGAAATATTTCTAAGTACCTTTTCCACATTTCAACACGACTCCGAACCAATTTGGCATCAACAGTTTTGGAGTCATTTTCAAGAGCAATGACCTTCCAAATTACAGCAAAATGATAAATTCATCGTCGACACTAATATCCGAGTGTAGCAAAAATACGAGGGGATTCTGTTTTACGTCGATGGACCAGGGCTCTGGGGATAAATCCAAGATTTGCCATTTTCCGGGTACCTGGCTTAGATCTTTCTCGAAAACTCCAGGCGGCTCTGGAAGGGGGATTCGACCGCTCCTCCGGCCTGAAAGGTTACGTGGGCGAGCTCTCTCTCTCTCAAACCGACCATCGGTTTTTAAGACTTGGAAGTACTTTATTTTTCAATTCTGGTAGAATCTGGTAAAAACCGAATTCATTATTTACTTCTGCTACACATCTCTCTTTCACATTGGGAAACTTCTCTGTTTCAGGTGGTTCACTTAGGCATTTACAGACTCCAGGAAGATTCAAGGCCACTGAGGAATTGAGAAATTTTCTAACACTGGGCAAATATTTTTGCAGACAACTATTTCATGAGAATTACGCAATGATAATAAACTCGACTACGTCTTCGAGAGTTCTCCATTAATCTTTAGATGGCAGCAACACCACCCAGCAAGCATCCGACCAAAAAAAAAATACTGAAATCAAACATTTGCTACACGTATAAATATATTCAAACTCAATTATTCAATGTACTCATGCAACAGACTTAGTCACCCATCAAGAAGTACCAAGTAATAAATTTATTCAACAGTCACCGCGAGAATAATTTTTAAATACGAGATTTTCAAATTGTACATGTCTGTTAAATTGAAATACATACGATTGCCAAAGCTTGTCGACATGAACGACGGAAAATTAATGTTTTTAAGAATCATTCATATTTGCTTTAAATTACATTTTTTCCGTTTTTTTCCATCTCTGCTTATTAAACAATGCTCGTACTAGTTTATGCATGTTAGTGTTTCAAAATTCGATCGCCACGCTGCCATAAATAAAAAGGCAAGCATATGGATTCATAACAACTTTGGAGACGCCATCGAGCTGTGGTGTATCCACATACGATCTAAATCTTTAGTCAATGAATATACGTTTCGGAACGCCGTAACACCCATGCTCCATAACGTCCAGATTAATTTATCAGGCTTCAACTTTCGACGAATATAAAATTAAATAAAAACCCATAGCAGAACTAATACATTAGAAGACTTCTTTCCTTTTCCCGACAAAATTAAATGAAATAAATTATTTAACGTTCTCCAAATCTGATCCAAATCCTTTAAATCCTTATATCGATCTCAATTCCTTTCCGTCGGTGAAGGCTAACGGATACCACCTCCTCTGGTTGGCTCACTACGTAATCCAAGACGAAACGTGTAGAGAGAGAGAGAGAGAGAAGGGACAGGAGTAAAAATGCCACACTGACATTTTCGTCCACAATGGACTCCAAAACTAATCACAAGAAATATACCTTTTGTTTCGAAGCCGTCTTCACGAAAGAACGTAGTTCGAGCGACATTTCTGACCAAAAGTTCCCCCTCCCCACGGGTATGGTAAGCAAGGTTTTTTTCCACGCGACGAACCGGAGGGAAAGAAATTCGACCGTCGAAGAAAATTTTACGCTTCGATGGGATCGAACCCTCAATACGCATGCACGGAAAATCTCATTTCGCAGTCCTCCTCCTCCCTTGAGAAACTATAATCCTCCCACGACCCACGACGATCGGCGGAAAGACGACGGCAGGAGGATGGCGGAGGCCAGAATATTTGATTGCGGCGAGACCGACCGTGATTCTGTCTAACCGTGCGTTCACGGAAAGATGAAGGATCGGGAGGAGCCGGGGGCACGCACCGCAACCCTTGACATCGGAAACCCTGCTCTCCAGAACGCTCTCAAGCGAAGCGGAACGTTTCTACGACGCCCCGCCCGTCACTGGTGGGTGCAGACGTAACGCCGGAGTAGTTCCATCGTCTACTCGCGCCCGGGTATTCGTGATTAAACTAAATTCGCCAGCAACAATTTCAGAGAGTAAAACAATCATTCGCCTTGACCGGGATTCGAACCCGGAACCCTCGATGTCCGGTCGAGTGCTTTAGTTATGCTATCCCCATCAAGGCGCCATTTAGTGTGTCTCGATAGCTTAACTGGCTCAAGTACTCGGCCGGACATCGAGGGATCCGGGTTCGAACCTCGGTCAAGGCGAATGATTTTTGCACTCTGAAATTGTTGCAATGAAATGCATGTTAGCGGATGACTTCGTTAAAAGATACTGTTGCGGCATCTTCCGCGGTTTCTTGAAATTTACATTCGCGAGGAAGGAATAGCGGAGAACACCTGTTTTGTTTCCATTCTTGACAGCATTAATTAGTAGTCTCCAATTTTGTATACTGGACGAACATAGCCGAAGCAGTAGGGGAATAAAGAGAAAACTTGCGTGAGACACAGAAGCTTCTAAAAAAGAGTAGAGCGTTGATGACAGGGACATTGAGTAAGGAAGTTACGAAAAGAGTACTGAAAGCTTTGTTAAGGTAGCGTAGTTTTGTTTTTACGGCGTAGAAACTTGGTTGTTGAGGCAAGATGAAAGGCATAGATACGGGGCTTTTGAGATTTGGGGGAGAGGGGGGGGGAAGGATTGGAATGTACATAAAGAAAAACAAACGAAGAAGTACTGGATATGGGGGGGAGGAGAGAGAGGATTGTTGGGAGAAATCCAACAGAGGCAACTGGAGAGCATTTTGATTGGTGATGGAATTTTGGAGACCGTGATAGAGGGTCCACATGCATTCTCGCACGTACCTCCCTTCACTCTGAGCAACATGCATTATTCTTTTCCCTCCCCAGCCTCGCTTAATCAACGCTCTCCCCTCTATCGCAGCCTCCATTATTCCATTGCCACTCAATATACCCTGCACTCATTTCTCTTGCCTTCTTCAAATTTCTCTCTGATCCCCAAAGCAATTTGACCCGCCGACCTTGACAGGTGCGAACCGAATCATTATTTTCATCAAGTAATTCTCTCAGTACATTTTTCTCAAATTTACTCCGCGTATGGGCCAAAATATTTTTGGTTATTGTACGTTTGAAATTAAATTTCCGTTGCTTTCAACTCTATGAATTAATTATTATATCTAACGGCGTTTTTTTTAAACCATATACAAATTCCTGTTTCCTCAAGGCCCGTCTTACTTCCCTGTTACTTCAACGCGGATCGCTACTCACATGTCTTTATTGGTAGTTGAGCCTATCGATTTCATCGTGCACTAATTCTATACAGCACGTCCTATCAATCCCTGGCATAGATGGCTATGCGTACATCTAGCCGGTGTCTCGCGGGGTATAAATTAGACAAATAATCTTCTCTGTTTTGCGATCTCTGGATCGATGTCCGAGGTGTGTTCAGAAAATAACGAGAATTTTTACATTTCGCGGGTTTGGAGAGTCCGATTGTCATTTTTTTTATTTTGTTGGTACAATTGGTCCTAAAGTATGAAAAAATTTTCACCTTGATTCAATGTTTACTTTGTCTGTGGCAGCCGCTAGGGGGAGACGTCTTTTTATGAGATCGACGATTTTCGTTTGTTATAAAAAAACTGGATCAAAGAATTTAGAACAACATGATAAAAATTTTTTTTCGACAATCGGACTCTCCAAACTTGCGAAACTTAAAGAATCTCGTTATTTTCTGAATACACCTCGTATCACGTCGTGAAAAGCAAAACACGTGAGCGTGAGATTCCACTTCCACGACAATCTTTTTCAAATTCCCTTTTCTTTCCCGAATAACCCTCAATTACCGCATGCACTAGGAAGATTACGGAAGATCTAACCAATCGATTTAGTCCGTGTTCCTGTTGTGAACGTGTGCTCCGACAAAAGAGAACTGCCTACAATACTTATTTCCTATCCGAATGTTAAATTCAGCCACCAACCGCAGATGAGCAGGAGCGTTTCAAGAGACCGCCGATTATTGCGCCGGATACAACATTAATTTCCAATCAACGCCCCCGTCGATGAAAACACAAAACAAAAACTTTTTGCGCGTGCGCTAAAATTTAAAATTTCTGCGAAAGTTTGATCAAACTGAAGGGTTTATCCGAGACTTATCATTCGACCCAAGTTTCAGTATTGAACATCCTGATCTTAGTAACTGAAGTAAGCATTGACCTTTACAACAAATTCATAAATGAAACTTTCAACGCCCAACTTTCAGCACCGAACGGCTGTACGTAGAGCATTATTTCACTATTCAATTTCTACGACAAAGTGGTGACGGTGGATTTAAGCTGGCCTGCATGGATGTTCCTCGAGTTGTAAATGTGGTTAAACAACTTCAAAAGAATGTCATTATCATCGACCTCGAAAAAAAGACGTAACAATGCAGAGGAATTTTTAATGTTCCGAGACAAAATCGTAAATATAATGCTCTTTCTCGAGTTCCGAGTTATTCGGTAAAATATAAACCCTATTTGGCAAAGGTGAGCCATAATCGAACGATTCGACCAATTGTGCGATAGCAGAACAAACAAAAAAATAGAAATGAAACCAAATCGCCGGTCCTCTGCCCACTTCGGTGCGGGCGAAGCACTTGTTCGACCGGGATGAAAGGACGAAGAGAACGAGAGAGAGGCTCTGACGAATCCCTAGGAGCGAACCGCGAACAAAACGGGAGAGCTGGATTTGCGAAGAGATGCGGTGGGAGCGAAATGCGAGCAGCACAATGGAACGCGATGAGCCAGCCAGAGACGGTTTGAGTCGCCTGACTCACACAGATTGACTGCCGAGGCCGCGAGATGAAAGGTGATGATGAACTAATGCGCCGTATTTAATTCCCCCTCCCTTGAGGCCTAGGGAATTGCAGTCCATATACGTACATCGGGCCCCGAGGGGCGCTCGCACTGGCCCTCCCTTCCGTGGGAGGGGAAAGGGGGGCAGGCGGCGGCGGGTAAGGAGGGGAGTGGGCGCGGATGAAAATCAAAGACCGTGTGGCGCGCGGCCCGCCACTCATCTTCATGATGTCCGCTGATGCTAACTGTACCATATTAAATGCAACTTCCAATTTCACGCTAGAACTTATTTTTTGGCGTCGATATAATTAAGTACGTGACTTTTGTCCAACATTTAATTTTTAAAAAGTCGACATCATTTTATTAATGTCACTAATTAATAATTTTCTGTAAAATTGCACATATTCACCTGTTTTACTCTTTTACCTATTTATTATGTATATCTATGCCAAGTAGTTATTTATCTAAAAACCACTTACCTGTTACAATTTTCCTTGATTTAATTTTTAATTTTGTTCCAATTTGCGCAATTCCAAAGTCTTTCCAAATTGAAACGCTTTGGGTATCATTGACACTACAACGATATGATCAATTAATTCCGAATCTATGTAATAGTCTCTCATTGTTTTTAATGCCGCGAAGAATTAAAGCGCAAGTATTTTTTTTACTCTTTCCATTCGCTTGAATTGGCCCTTTGCTCACACGTTCACGAAAATTAGACGCTTCAACTGCACTGTAATATTAAAAAAAAACTCTATTACATCAAACAAAATCAATCATTATCCCATTCTACCTACTAATATAATAAAACAAACCAAATTCACGAAGTAATTTCTACATTTACATATGAATTTTCCTGATGCCGCCAGTAGGTAGACAAAGACTGTGAACCACTGGGTGCTCATGAAACGAACACGGACCTCCAAGCGGTGATAAGGGCCGCGGGATGACGAGACGCTTCGTTGTTTTTCCCGGGAAAGAATCTGTGAGGAAAATCCCGGAACACCCGCTATCCTGCTCTTTTCGTGGTCGAATCGGGCATCTCTCTGAATTTTAAAAACATTCCACTAATGCTTAATCAAATACGGCCGAAGGCCAATTACGTCATTTCGCCCAAAATATGCATGGATTTATTCGACAAAAGAAAATTATGCGTTTATATCCTGTTGATAAGCCTTTCCTACAACACATCTTGTTCCAAAAAATAACAAAAGAAAAGACTAATTTATAAATTAACAAATTTAACAATTTATTTCCAGAAAAGAGAATTCAATTGGATTTTGAATGTAAATCACTTCATTAACATGATGGCAAAAGGTACTCTCTAAAACCTTTAAGGCTATCCCCATAGGCCGTGTTCGTGCAGAACACGGCCATTCGGCCAATTCACATTCCTACTAATAATCCCATTTAACATCGAAGAATAAAACGAATTAAGTGAAATAAGTAACAGGTATTAAAAATTAAAAATATCATAACACTACGTTAATGAACTCACTACCAAGGATACATGACAACAGCGCGGTATGGCAATGGAGCATGGAATTAACACTCAATTTTTTCAACGAGAATTTCATATTTTAAGGTTTAACAATGGAAAACGTCCTAAGGGAACATATCCACAGGGAATGTAAAACTAAGGCAATATAAGGGTTCTCATACACGTCATTTTGAGCACGTTAATGAATCAGGCTAACGCCGGTACCGGGTTTCCCTCCACAATTTATCCATTTCCTGAATGCCCTACCACTACCGAATCACCCACCTATCCCTAATGGAGCAAATGATCTCAACAGTCGGTCGCCTCCCCTAATGACTACCAATACTACCACAAACGAATGCATGTGGGAGGAGGGGAACGAAGATGGTGGAAGAGAGGATGAAACCCATGGTACTGGAGCGATTGTTTTTCTGCGAAACCCCAGGTTCGACGGTGGGAGAGCGTGAGTATAATTTTCCGAGCTGTACGAGTGGATATAGACGGGTGACCACAATTGAAAGCTTCGGAATCACGAAGCCCCCTCGATGTATGGACGTATGTACGGATTAACCAGAAAAAAAAGACAAAATTTGAAAACGCATTAGATTTATTCATCACAGACACAAAAAGAGTCTAGCATTCTTCATTTAGAGAGAAATTATTGTCAGTGGGTAAAAAATCCGTTCCACGCCATTTGCGACGAGAAGTTTGTACTGTGCGTGTTACAGCCAACGGCTCCCACGAACCGTTCGACACGACTCGCCTAGGGCGAAGCATCCGCGAACAACTGGGGCGTCCAAAGCCGGTCACCGAAAGTACCCGTGCTGGGGGAACATGGGAGGGATTTGGCATGAATATGCAGCAAATTTAAATAGGTTGTTGGATCGTGACTGCACGAGTCAGTGTGTCATGTATGTTCATTATCAACGACGAGTCATGAAATTAATACAACACCCATGCATCCCTATTTCGTACAAACAGATGTGATGTGAATATACATTTTTTAAGCAATCTTGAGGTTCTTATCAATTTTTGAAACGGACCCTAAAATTTATTTGGGACTAGTTTTGAGGAGCCATTTTTTTAAATACGCGATTTCGGCTGTTTTTTCCCGCAAATTAATAAATATAATTGAAACAGGGGTGGGCAAGTGCTGCTACAGTATGTTAACGTTAATATTAGTTTTTTTCGTGGGAAAAAAAATGCATTTCTGCGCCATTAATCCATAATTAGTATTCAAGTGGCAGTTCCCCACTGCCATGGGAGATCGTATAAAATATTGAATTAGGCCAATTTCAACAAAAAGTAACATTGTAAGACCCTGATTCATCATCATCGTTTGGTTGAGTGCACTTAGAACTCGTCCTAGTTTAAGAAATTTCATCAAAATACCGTATAATTGACACATCGACGAAACTTCTGTAATGCCAATACAAACCAACCAGTCCTGCCGTCAACGGGACATATTCGTGATTTGGGATTAAAATATTAAAAAACAAAGCCTGTGCTTTAGGATTTGTATCTAACTGGGAATGTTCCAATGAGCCGCGAACCCATTGGTCCACTGACAACCTCGTACTTGTACGAACAGAAAGAAGAGGAGCTGCAATGAAACTGCAAACATGAATAATGAAAATTAGCAATTTTCCACAAAAATAAAATTTATTAATACGACCAGTTTCAATGCAACCACATCATCTTCTGGTGACATCTTCTGGTACCAGAAGATGATGTAGTTGCATTGAAACCGGTCGTATTAATAAATTTTATTTTTGTGGAAAATTGTTTTCATTAATCATGTTATTCCACCATATCACGCCTGAAACGTCTCTTTTTATGCAAAAATGAATTTTTACCATTTACCATCAATAAGGAGTTCATTTGTATTATTGTCTATCGGTGCCTCCACTTCATATCCTGTACACTTAAATTACGTAGACACATTGAAACTAGTGCATGGATATAGTTATTCCTATATAAGATGGGTATATTCCTCCTGAAATTTAATTAAGGAATTAGAAAATTTGGTAACCATTAGATTAACTCTCGCGGGGCTAAACTACAATTGCAGCTCGAGGCAAAAAAAACTAAAAATTCTCTACTCAAATAATTAAATAGTTTAACAATTCAATCTTTCAAAAAGAAACTGAATCACATTATGAGCAAAATTTTCCCCTTCATATTCACTTTCTAGTCGATGACCACACATATATCCCGTTTTCCTCCTGGGAGGGCAGAGTGACCAAACTTATTCTTTATTTTCAAAAATTGAAACGGCCATGGCTCATGACCATGGCCGCTCTACGCACGATTGTTTCTGAAATACGAGGCCATACCTCAGGGACGTAATCTATGAACAAGACAATGACAAAATTTCTACGCATAGCTGAATAATTACGTTGGTATCCTAAAGAAACCGACTTACGATACGATACCCTCGAGGGCAAAACCCTTCAAACGATACCCAACGAATCACAGCTAACGCATCAGCGCGCGCAACTCATCACCACTCGTATTAAACGGTCTAATGGGGTCGTATGTATTATTTCACCGTCGTTTTGTTCCTCGCTTTATTAGGTTAAGCTTTTTCATTTGTTTTCACACAGTGTTAATTACAAATTCGGCCAGCAGAAGGCAACCTTTTGGAATTAACTAAATCAAAAGGGCTTCTTGGACGCTTAAAGCTTTTCGTAAGGCTCATTTTTTTTCGCTCCCAACACAACCTTTTTCGGATTTTTCGCACTAGACTCTCCCGTCGGTAGGCGCCTCTCCTTCCGGGATTCGGTCACATTAATGCAGCTGCTAAGAATCGGAACAAAGAAGAGCTCACGGGCTGGATGAACGCAGCCCAAAACGAAATATCGCCCGGTTGTTCGGAACAATCCCGAAGACACACACACATTCGGAGAGGCCTAAGTGAGCGGAGATTTTTTCCGACGGAAGCGGCTTGGAGGTAAGGAACGCGCGCGAACGTAGAGCAGGGAGAAAGAAGGATAATAATTCCCATCGCGGCTCGAAAATAAAAGGCAACAGGTCGGGCCTACGGCGACCCAACAAGCGCAAAAAAAGGAGTGGGATGATGCTGGATGGAGGGAACGAGTGCACACAAATCCCCCTTTTGACCCACCGTTTCACGCACAGGATCCCCCCACATCATCCTCCACCCACCCGCCGTATTTCCATCCCTCTCGCCCCGGGAGAGACGACCGACAAGAGCGGTGAATACACGAAACGGTCAAATCTCCCAAGTCTGCGGGGCAGACTCCGATTGAAATGCATATCCCCGGGAGTCGTGCGGCAGAAGTGGCGGGAGGGGGGTGAAGGGAAGGAGGGGAGTCTCCTCATTCCACCTGGGCATTCCGACCTCCCATTGTATTAATTGCGGAACTTCGGATGCGGCATGTGATGCACGGACGATGAAGAAAAACCGTCTCCGATCGAATAACCCAACCACTCAAGCGATCGAACTCGGATAAAATGGCGTCGAAACGACAACCGAGGATTTGAATTGGACGAGGGAAAGCACTCCATCGTCAAATAGGAAAGCTGAACTATCAGGGAAAAAGCCACTCTCACCGTGGGATGATGATGCCCACCCCAATGGAGTTCCTCTTCTAAGTAGTAATGACATATACTCATTTGTTTTTTTTTTTGCCTAGGTTCTCAAAGCCAGTGCAATTTCACACCACCATTAGATTCATTGAAATTACTACAAAAACGATAACTTTCATTAGCCGTTCAAGATGACTCAGATAGGTATCCCAAATGAGATAACCGACCATTAAAATCGAAATCGTTTACCTCTCACATTCTCAATGTACGTTTGAAACAATAGTTTTTAAATATAAATTGAATTTCGTTTAAGGATTCATTTTTAGTTTTGAAGATATTAAACATCTTGGAAGCTTTAGGGAATTTTCTCTAAAATCATTCTGCAAATCCTCCGGGAAATAATTTCCCTTTTTGGAAACTTGAGATGCATTCCAATATACGGTTATCGCGAATAAAGACGAGTAATTAAATACTGAAAAGAAATGGTCCATCGACCACAACCCAAGAATATATGTTATTAAAATTCTCCAAACTGAGTTATGGGTGACGTGTATTCCTTAACTAGACTTTTGAGGTTATAAACCCCGATTTTTTTCCGTGGACAAATTAAAAGCAACATCTACTGAAACGAATTTCAATTTTTATAATATTTACTTGGCTTGAACGACTGTTGTCAAAAGAGCAACAATTCTTTCTAGTTTTTCATATTTACTATTAATCCGTAAGCGGCGATATTTTAACATTCTACATCGGACCATAGACATGAGCATAACAAAGAGGGCAATTACAAACACGCAAGCGTAAGGTGAAAGAAAACTCGCTTCAGCGGAAGCCGAACGAATCTCTAGCGATAATGATTAAAGCGAATTATATTACTAGCCCCATCGTACTAGAGTGCGTGTAAGCTGAATTATGGCAGTAATATTAGAGACAGCTCATACCTCATGCGTAGAGAAGTATTTCGCACTTGAAATGAACTCAAATGCGGTACGGATACCGTACCGCATTTGACTGTTGTGCTCTTGGTCTTTACTTTCTGAAATGTTATGTAAATGTCAATTTAATTATAAATGGTAACTAACAATTAATAAAATTTCAATTTTTGATATTGCATGCATTAATCACCCCCTGCCACACACCCTAGTGGTGGCTTGTAGGGTACCGTGCAGCTCTAGAACCCGTACACCCGAGGGTTAGCTTGCCAGGGCGTTCCCTCGCCGTCAACGGGGCCGGCGAAACAATTAATACCAACTCATACGAAGTGAAAACGTGTCCTACAGGAAAAATAGAATGGCGAATGGAAGAAGAATGACATCTGGGATTGTTAGTACAAGTCGAGAGATCGAGATTCGTTCCACCCCGCCCTCCCCCTTTCCAAGCACTGCAACCCCCCGCTTGACACTTCCCCAAGATTTGAATACGGCGAGAGAGATTTTTTAACGCCTGTCCAAGGCTTTAAGATGATACGCTTCCTTAACAACAATGCTTGTCCCTCCGGGGGAATGGGGAAGAGGCTGGATCGGTTGGAGGGGTGGTAGATCTCAGCGTAGTGGGGTGGTGGGCGATGGAGAGGATTACGGAGGAATATTCCCAGTGCATCTCATGAAAAGAGCATCTCCCGCGGAAGCAGGACATTTCGCTAGCCCCTCCGTCTTAAACCTAGCACGGTGACGAGGATCCCGCCCAATTTGCGCTTTTCACCGCGTGTGTGTGTGTGTGTGTGTCTGCGGCCACAGAGAATCTTAAGCTGCACTGGCTGGATTTCTTGACGCTTCGCTAGCGTTGCAGCTGACGTGGTGAGACTACGACCAGCAAAGTCCGAGGAAGCTGGGGCAATGATATCTTGCTAACCGCACGCTCGGAATACCGTCGAGAATCCGTGCTGACGGGTGGCGAACGTGTGTGTATCTAACCCCGGAAGTTTGACCATAAAAGCTTATTTACAGGCCTTCTGTAAACTTCCAGGGCGTAGAGAAAAAGGAAGAATTGCGGGGAAAGGATATCTTAGAAAAGGTTTTAAGTCCGGGTAACAACACGTCCAAATGAGGGCACACGAGATGAAGGTGATGTTCTTCAGAAGTTTCCGGGGATGAGTTGCTAATTAGAATTAACTCCAAAGCTCGAGTATTTTTGACGTATCAGAAGAATACAAACAATTATTTAATTTAGAGATTTACTTTGTGAGCAACAATTATTTCAACTGTGATATGTCGAGTGGCCAATCGGTAGCCTTCGCGCCCTTATACCAAATATAAACTTTGGGCCAATGTCACCCCACATAATTTATGGCAGCAAAGGAATACTTAAATGCCTTTGGGTTAAATATTATTTTTTCACAAAAGTAAAACAACCCAGGTCGATCCCAAACATGGCCATTCTCATTGAATTGCAAATAATGAACCAGGCTGCTGTACGCGTTTACCAATCAACCCTCTCGTGGGACATCATCTAAGAATGATCTGTTTCATCCTAGTAGTCAACTCACCGTTAGATGGGGACTACTCTTTCGATGGGTTCGAATGCAGTTAAAAGGAAACGTGTTAACAACGGTTGACACGACAGTTTGCATTTTACGATACGTAAGTCTAGTTAGTACCTGATGTTCCCGGCTAGACATGAACGAGTACCGAGGCGCAGGTGCAGCGTGGGAAAACTTTTTTAACCCGTAATTGAGCCGACGACTCATTTTGCGCAACGTATAGCCAATTTTCCCGAGAGTTTCAATAATCCTCCTCCCTGGCGAGATTCAATTTCGGCGACGAAGGCACTAATTCGCGAGAGGTGTGCGCAAGACGACTGGTCGAAAATTGCATAAAGGGAAAGCCCCACGTCTCGCTTACGAGATTCACTAATGCCCGCCGAAATGAATGCTCCTAATAATTAGCCCCATACACGAGGGGTCCACTCCTGGATGAGGATACCGAGGCCTCAAAGACTACGCGGATTTTTTTCCCCAGGCGAATTATCGACCTCGTGGACTTCCGTCTTCCTTCTACACCACACCTTCTATCTCATTATTCGACAACGTACGTGTACTAACAAGCTGGAGAGCGGTAAGGGCGACCCGAGCGACCAGACACCGCACGACCTTAATAAATAGAGAAAAGGAAAATTGAAATGTCCAAGACGGGAACGAAATTATCTAACGCCGAAGTATACACTGTTTTCATAACCTGCGGGATTTCAAAATCACGCTCAATGAATGCATTAATTCGTGCTGGGAATTCATATTTATTTTTAACGGAACTCGAAAATTATTAGCATTTAGACATGGGAATGAAGTCGTTCTTGCACTGGAAAAACTTTTTCAACAGATTACTATGAGGCGTATTCTTAAAGTAAGTACCGTTTGCTTATATTTAAATATTAGCGCTTCAGAACACAGTGTTGCTCCTGCAGCGTCATCTACTGATTCATTGAGAAGCTATAGCAGCATTTGTTTTGTTTCAGAAGTCGTTTGCTTGTCCGTGCATGCAAACAACAATGTCCGCGACAATCGTTGATCCCGCCAGCTGTGAAGTGCGTTCTGTCATACGATTCTTGTATGCAAAAGGATTGTCGGCTGCTGAAATTCATCGGGAATTATCCCTAGTTTATAAACCTACAGTTATGAGTGAAGGAAAGGTTAGACAATGGTGCTGTGATTTTAAAAATGGACGAACAAATGTCCATGACGAAGAGCGAAGTGGTAGGCCCAGTATTCTGACCGATGAAATTGTTTCGCAAGTGGAACAAAAACTGCGATGTGATCGTCAATTGACAATTAATGGCCTGGCTGAACAATTTCCTCAACTTGGACGCACTACTGTCTACAATATTGTTACGGAAAACCTCGGATACCACACATTGCGTGCAAGGTGGGTACCGAAAATGCTCACCGACCACCACAAAGAGCAAAGAATGTCCAGTGGACGAGAGTTTTTGGGTCGTTGGGAACTCTTTAAACCACCCACCGTACATTCCTGACCCAGTGACTACTTCCTCTTCTTGCACTTAAAACAGTGGTTTGGTGGACAACGTTTCGAAACCGAAGGGGAACTCAAGAATGGCGTTGTCGATTGGTTCAACCCTCAGGCGGCGAGTTTCTATGCAGAGGGGTTAAAGAAGCTGGTGCAGCGGTACGAAAAATGCTTAGAAGTGAACGGCGATTATGTAGATAAGTGAAGTAGGTTTGTAGCTAACTAAAAGTGCTAATAAAATGTGTTTCATATGAGTATATTTTTTCCTGTGACCAAACGGGCCTTACTTTATGAACACGCCTCGTACTTGTTTTATATGCTAACGACATATAATATTGTGGAACAATGTCCTTGTTATCGTTTTATTTTGATATTTCCATGCCGACATCCCAGGAAAGAAAGAAATAAAGAAAGAAAAATTTTGCAGAATAATTTTTTTTGGAACACCGGTATTGGTAAGATGGACCTTAAGGTACCTTACCCGCATTTGGCAAGGTATCTTACCCGCATTTTTTCTGAAAGGCAACCTCAAATATCCAAGGTATGCATCTTCCAACCATCCAAGGTGATGCAGCATTATGAAAATCACGTAACTGGGATTTTACATAGGGATGACGATTCCGACTACACGTATTTCTTACACTGAAGTTATCCGCGTACCACCTACACGATTTTCCCCACACTCGGATAAAACCTGTGCCACCAGTAGCTGAATAATAATTATCCTCAGGAGAGTAACACTAAAATTAAACTCCGGCTCAACCAAAAAACTTCATCCGGGCGCGAAAGCGTAGATTGTTTTATTGCGGTTGTTTACCTCAGTGCTCTTGTTAAACAAGCCCTCCCAAGTGGCAATGAGTGAGCTTAACTCTTAAAAGAGTTACCAAACTTATTACGATCGCTTTCCGCAATCTAGGAACAAAATTTACTCACCCCGTCCAATATTTTACGCAATACTATAACGATGAACAGATTTAATGTGCAGTAATAAAAAAACGAGTACACAACACACGGCTGAATTGAAAGATTTAAAATATCTATCAAAGAAAATAAACTCCACCGAAGCATGTGCGTCGCATAGTGCTAAACTGGAATGTAATGAAAACAAAGACGTTAAAATCCGATTCCTCTCCCCGTTAGTTACCTTTTAAAGTGTGTTTGACGACACCCGCTTTTATTCCACGTCTACTTAGATAGTCGCTACACACAGTTTGAAAGTCTTGGTTTATCTCTTTCGCGACTTATGGCTTATCGAGCGCAACGTGTTTACCTGCGCCACATGGTTAAGACCTTAAGCGGGAAAACCTAGTTCGCATAAATCCCAGCCTCCCCCCTTGGGAAATTCGCTGTGAATTAAAGGCGTTGGCGGGACCGGTTATCACGCACCCAACGGTAATTGGCGGATCCGGCGCTCGATGATTTCGGCCTACCCAACGTAACTAACTACGGGGGCGAATCTCCACTCGTCCAATCCGTACCTTTCCCTGTTCTGACTCGATTTATTCTTGGATAAACGCATGTTAATAATGAAAATTAAAAAAAAACACGTCCACTAAAAGAAATATGCTCGCCCATGGACCAATCAAGATGGACAATCGCACGACACGCGCCAAGCGCAAGAAATAAAGACTCGAGAAAGAGGAAAGCCCACATCAAAGTGAGACAGCATTGATTAGAGATATGTACGTTCACTTGGGCCAAATACTATGTATGAGAATTTCCGTAGCGATACGGACATGTGATTCAGAGCTTCGTATGCGACATAAGAATTCTTAAAATGGAAGCAATGACGGGGAAGTAAAGTAAAACGAAATGAAAATATCAGCAAAAACTTTGAACATGGATCGTTGCGTGATAGAGCTCCATAACCTGGCCCTGGAAGGATTCGTTGCTTAGATAGGAACTTAATAGGTGGTCTGAATAGTTTCCGACCTCAGAAAATTTCAGAAAATATGTCTTGTACCTTTGTTAGGTCGGAAACTTTTCAGACCACCCTAGTATACGAGGGTAGGATGAAAACTAATGCACACATGCTTGCAGACCACAAACAAAATGACCCTCAGAAGCACTCCTGGTGGCATGTGGAAGTAACATTCCCCCTCAACACGCATGCGCAGGTTTGAGGTCGTTTCATTCATTCTGTGTATTTTGAGAAGCGGAGGCATGTTATAGTGCTATGCCAAACAAGATAAACAACGTGCTGTTGTCAAATTTTTAAACTGCCAAATAAGTGACTCCTACAGAGATTCATCGTCGTTTAAAGGCTATTTATGGTGACGATGCTGTTGATAGGTCTATCGTAAATCGATCTGTGGTAAAATTGCGTGGTTTCGAGCTTGGAAATGCCATCACTGTTGATGAAACTTCTTTTGACTGTGTTTTGGGATGCTCGCCGAGTTTATGTGACCAATTTTCTGGAACGAGGCCCAACGTTAAATTCTTCTCAGTATATACAGACTCTAAAACACCTCCGACGTCGAGTTTGTCGTGTTAAAGGTCGTGCCTGGTGCCAATAATCTTGCAACATGACAACGCCCGTCCACACCTCGCGCCTAACTGAAGAGGATCTGCGAAACCTAAAATTTGAACCGATTCCACACCCTCCTTATTCACCCGATCTTGCGCCTTGCCATCTTTATATTTTTCCTCAACACAAGAGACACCTCAAGGGTAATCATTACACCTCGGACGATGAGGTGAAGGCAGCTGTCAAGTCAAGTCAATTCGAGAAGAGTCGGAAGAGTTTTTCAGTGACGGAATGAAAACACTTGTTACACGTTGGGAGAAATGTGTTAGCCTTAACGGTGACTATGTTGAAAAATAAATACATGATATTGAAACTTAAGAGTTGTACTTTAATGTACTTTTTTTCCCGATCTTCCTATTTGTTTTAATTCGCGCTCTACAAGCACGTGTGCATTACTTTTCAACCCACCCTCATGCGGGCATAGAGAAAAAAGTAAAAAAGAAGTCTTATACATAGTAAGTTGAACGAATGAGTGCCTGGGAGGGTGGACCCTAAATATGGTAGGGGTAGATACGAACTTTTTCGGGGAGGCGCAAAAGAAAACACAAAAAGTGCAGGATGGGATATCGAGAGGGAGTGATGGGACATGGACGACTGCGAAAGGCAGGAATTAAAGGTAAGCGGGGAAAGGGGTAAGAAGACAATAGACAATTTAAAATGGATAGAGAAAGGTAGAAAGTAAAACGAGCCGAAGAAGCCAATAAAATAATTGAAACGGGGCAAATATACTTGTACATTTTGCGGAAAGATGTTTAGGAGTCCACGACGTGGTGTAACACATCATTATATTAATTTAAGATTTAATTATTAATACATTATTATATTAATACATTAATATTAATGTATTAATATTAAAAAATCAATATTAATACATTATTATATTAAGTTAAGAACCTATACTCACTAGAAAGTACCCACATCCCCCTATTTTTTAGCATTAGAACGACGCATCGTATCTTTTTCATACGTCATACTGACGACATATTTATGGTGAATTTATCAAAGCCATCGTTCCATATACCTACTTCCTGTATCACAGGTGATCAAGAGAGTATAATAAAAAAATTAGCGAGTATAAATATTCCTAAATCTTTTTTTGCTTGCAAGTTCAGACAGTTGAGAAATGAGGCGTATCTACGTCCGCAAACTTTCGAACACGTAATGAAATCCAATGCTCAGGTAATTAATCCGGGGGTGAAGAAAATTGCTCCGAGCCAAATTGGCGTACTTAGGGGTTGTTAGGCAGAGCCTCCGTCACACAAAAATTTCTTTTCGGACTAAAAATATGTCAACGCAAAAGCACCGAAAATAAGAATAGCCACACGAGAGGAGATAATTGGGTCCCAAGGATTAAGATAGTGGAGAACTAGACCAACCGCTGTGGCGCGTCCGTTCGTCCGATGCTAAGGGGCACTTGGACCGTCATTTGGTAAAATCACCTCCGTTTACGTTACGTCTGAGCGAGCTGATCATTTGGAAAACCAATGAGAGCGTAAACGGACATGCGCGTGAGGCAATAAAAAAAACACCTCACTGTTTATTCTCCATTTATCTATTCGCAGGGTGAAACAGTGAAATTTATCACACAGAAATAGTCTTGCTGGACGATTTATTTACGCTTCGTTTTCGTGGCAATTTGTAGAGTTATTTCGCCACGCGAAGAATAAAAACTAATGCTGAATCGTAACGGCTGAAGACACTGGACTACGGAGAATAGAACCATACACAATTCATTACGAAAAAGGTGATATTTTAGATTATTTTGCGAACTCTGACAATTAATGAACTTGACTCTGCGTTATGGTTAAAACGTTTCCCTAGTTATTCAGTTCAATATAATTTATTCTGATTCTTAATGACGCTGACATGACTGCCCATATAATGTATCCATAAGAATTCCACCTATTTACATTTATCAAAACTTTTAAATAATTTTATTTTAAACCTAAAACTTTGTGGGATACATTATGCATAGGGGAATATATAACTACAATTTACAGGAATCGGGCACATGATGAGTCTAACTGGTCCTCCTCCTTGGCAAGGTTCCTCGATCAAATCTTAGACAATGTCAATGCTCGAAATTGACGAAGCAATCTGCGTACTCAGCCGTAATATGATCAGAGCAATATCATCAAGTCTCTATTGACGTTCATCTCGAAACACCTTTCTCATACAGCAACATTCCGCACATTTCTCTCTTAAAAGAATTTAGTGGAGCATTATTCTTTTTTATTGATGCAGAAGAGAGAACGCCGCGGAATATGGATGGAGAGAGAGAGAGAGAGAGAGAGAGAGAGAGAGAGAGAGAGAGAGAGAGAGAGAGAGAGAGAGAATAGCGGAGGAACACGTAACATTTGCGCCATCAATCGATTAACTTCCAATTCCACGGGACGGGAAAATTTATTCCAGGCACGGAAAATCGGAGGCGGAATTGGTCGTATGGAAAATTTGTCTACGCCCAGTGTTTGTTTCGGTTTTCGTGGAATCCCTCCCGAAAACCTCGCTGGGTTGGTGCGGGCGGGACGAATTTGGGAGGGCTGGCGAGGGGGAAAGTAGGAGGTGCGCGGGAGAGGAGAAGTAGGGAGTGCGGTGGTGGAGTGGCTGGAACAAGGAATAGAACTGGGAGGAGTACTCCCGTGTGCTTATCGGACGACGAACAAGTCACGTTGGGGATGATTCGGCGAGGGGAGGCGGGAGGGAGAGCGGTGGTCCCGCCGGGAAGGCGACGCGGCGGCATCAAGGGCGCACTCGTGACGAATACCGGGAAAATCAGTTACTGGGGGTGGGGGAGAAGAGGGATTGTGAGAGAACGAGTGAGTGAGGGGTGCGAGGAGGAAGACCCTGGAGGGGAAAAGTCGCCGAAACCTTGGTACGGTCACATAACACGCTCGAATGAGTATCTGGAATCAGAGTTAGATGGCGGCACTACAATCTGTTACGTTCCAAAAAAAATAGGCGTATCGCTTCGTCCCCATCCACCGCCAATACCAGGTAGTTTCTTGGGGGGGGGCCCAGGGAATCGGCACGACACTATTATGCAATTCTCCGAAGTTCTCTATGGGAGGAGGGCGGGGAAAGGATGGTGAAAATGGAGTCGTGGAAGCGTGTGATGCCCAATTTCTGTGGGAGAGACTTCAGCGAAACGTCGAGCGAATAAACACTGCATCTGCCGTGCATGCAGGAAAAACATTTTTTTGACTATTTTTCCATCCCAAGGAAAATGAAATCTGTAGTACCAGGTATGGCAGTCACCTTGAAACAACAGAACGTCACCCGGCGTATATGCAATCGTACTTCGACTTCTGCAACACGTCGACAAAATAATTCCGCCAAGTTTGACATCACATCCGTCATAACTGAACGAAGTATTTGTCGAATAATGGGAATGTCATATGCAGCGAAGTGCCAAATTTGATGCATGTAAAATTAGTTGTTGCCCTGGCGGAGATTTACTATTTCAGGAGGGACATTTGGCAGGTAAATATTGCATAAAGAACTGGCAGGGTATTAGGGTTTTAATCTTCGAAGCCAAATCGACGAAGCCATAAAACGACACCATTATAAAATAAATCGAAAATGCAATAGACATAGACAATTATCACTTATGCCTTACTCCACTGCTATTACCGTTTTTTCCGGCCTATTGGTTTGATAGTTGAGGATAGACCTATCGCCTATCAGAAGAAAGTCTCACAGACGAACTACATACTTGCGTGTGGACTACTTAAGGCATGGTTACAACAAAAAACTAATTTAGGCTGTTTCCCAAAAACTTGGATTTCAAACTTGAGTTCCGGAATGCAACGATTCCTTAAGTTCAATAACCTCTAAGTGTCCAGGCTTGGCATTTATCCAGTTTTCAATATCGAGTCAAAATGGAAAGGTCAAGACAAGCCCAACGTTTCTTAGTACACGAATAATACTTCATTTCAGCTCTCACGACTAGTACTATGAATACAGAAGTTTTCCTAACATAATAACTGAGGAAACTGACTGCCTCCTGGGATTTAAAAGTAAATCAAAAGGATGCTTACGCGCCATTCTCTTGCATGCCTTCTAACTAACGACCGCGACGAGAAATGAGTTTAAATAATTCTCAAAATTTTTATAATGTCCGCCAATTTTACCGATAAAAACTATTGAAATCCACTGGGCTATGTGACACAAAATTAAGTTTCCGTCCAAAAACGCACCTTTCAATCGGATAAAAACATAGGCGCTGGGTGGGTCAAAAGAATTTCGACCAAGAAGTCTCCATAAATTAATATTTGGTCGTAAACGGCGATAATGAACAATGATTAATCTTGATTGAGAGGATAATGTACAATTTAAAAATGCAATAAATAAAAACACAGACGTGATATACAGAAAAGCATCAAGATATCCTCATTGTGACGAAGGTAGGTACCATTCCGAAAATAAATAATATTCCGAGTCCTCTTGTATCCTGTTTAGGTGTTTATGTCACCACAAGAGGTAATTTTAATATGGAGTCTGATATTTACATGTAGTCAATTGACATATTATCTTATAAGGTGGAATTTCTGAGATTCTGTTAACCTAATATATAGGTACGTAATGTAATCTATGTTAAATAGGTAAGTAATGTAAGGTATGTTAAGGTAGGTTTTTGGATGGACACAACTACCAAATAAATAAATTGTGACTCCTAACAAAACACAATCCGGCAACCTATTCTACATCAGATCCCTCTTCATCTCGTCCTACAACCCTATCCTGTTCCTACCCTTTCCTCGTTTGCCTAACATTCTCCCCTCTATTACCTTCTTCAACATCCCACTGTCGATCAATACACGCCCTTCATCCATTTTTCCTGCTTCCATAGGATTTTTCCCAACAAACCCCTCTCCTCGCCCACCATCCCTAGTACTTCATTTGTTTTCCTTTAACCTAATATATATGTTAACTTAATTTTTGAAAATACCCTTAATTTTGTAATAACTTATCGTGACAGCTACGGATACGCCAACAGAATATGATTGCTAAAAGATGTGGAAAATGTAAATTTAAAATATCAAACGCACAATTTTGACATCACGGTCATTCGTTGGTTTCCCTACCGACCACTGAAAAAAAAACACTTCAGGCGAGATCAAATGATCGAGTGGTGGTACATTGTGATTCCTTAAATATTCAAAGGTGAAGGGAGAGAGAGTGAGGGGGATCGCCGTCATCGCCCCACCCTTGAATCCGCGCACGGTATACATGAATATACGTATGCAAACAGACCTAAACACGGACAAAAGAATTTGGCTGTATGAAACCATGAAAGATTAATTTAAATAAGCTTCCTTTTCTAATGCTTCTGGTGAATGTCCAGCTGAAAAATATTCGACAGCGAGATAAATACATGCTGGAGTCTTTGGAATCGGGAAATTAGCTGACGGATAGATCGAGGGCTGGCATGCGATTCACTTATGGCGGTCCGCTACACCGGTCCCATGTGGGGCCACGTCGGCGAGGCTCCCGGGAAAAAAGCGGGAGTAATGAGCGGAGATAAAACGGGGGAACGAATCCCCGCCGAATGAAAAACCGCTGGGGTCCAGTTAATCGCAAATATTTCCCAAGGGAAGGGGAGGGGGGGGGAAGGAGACAAGTGGGGGACTACTTATGGTTTATAATTCTCGATTGCATATCTTTTACGGTTTAGTCACACGAAAGCAACGTCTTTTTTCACTTTTCGTGTTTTAGCAAAGATTTTGTTATGTCTCACAAAATTTTTCCTCTTGGTATTCTCACAAGCTGCTTCTACCAAGCGTTGAAATTTATAGGGAACAGCACCATGGTCTCGCAAATTATTCGCACTCCAACATACATTGGGCGCCTGTAGACGCCAGAACTTGCACGTGATTGAAGAAATTTCTTGCTGCATCCCAAGGTGCAATTATCTGTTAGACGATAGTACATGTATTTGCATGAATGTATACGCCACTGTGAGCATAGGTTTGCATGGATATATTGATTTTCGCACATTGTTTTGTTCCCTTTAACACGTGGTGACCTAACACCCCCCGCCACTCGCCCTTGCGGCGGCTTGCGGAGTATTATGTAAATGTACTAAAAACTAGGAGACGCTGCTCGCCGACCCACACTAGGCAACGACCTTGGCCAATCTGGAGGGAACCTCGGGGCCGAGTCCCCCGCGACGTACGGCATACGCAGGGTCTCATCTTCCGGCGGCGCCATTACGGAAACCTAGAGGGTGGGTGAGAGGGGAAGAATAGGGGGAAGGGGACGACGGTTGGGAGGGGGAGTGGAGAGAAGCGGAAACACCGCCATGCCCCCCTCCTTCTTGTCCCCCTGGGGTTCGACCTCGTCGACCATTCAGAGATCACGAATCACACGCGCCGATTGCGTGCGAGGGAGCGAGAAAGTGGGGAGACACGAAAACTGGTCGCGAAAATTTCGGCCGCGCGCGAGCTCCCCGTGACGTTATCGCTTTCGACCGAAATCTACTCGATATCGGGCTGTGGGGCGGTCAAAAAGCTCCCTCCCCCCCGGTTCTATAAATATCGACGGAATTCCCCAGCGATTATCGCGATGTGCCATTTGTTCTCGGAGCATTCGATGGGATCAATCGGAATCGATTAGCGCTCGCTTCACGATAAAAGCGCGCCATCCGTCGCATGCCACGAACGCACGGTGACCCGGTCTCAGACGCGAAAACTGCGTCAGGTGTAAACGGGGACCGACGGAGAGATGGTGCGCGGTCAGGGATTCGAATCCGATAACAGACGGGTGGAATTTGTGAATTCTTGTAGTTTAAAAAAATTGCGAAAATCTAAAATATCTGCAGCAAAATGTTGAAATTCTGAAGAGCCTTGAACAGATTGCAAACAATACGAACCATTTAAGTCAGGCAGATAGCTGTATGAGACACAGGGAACACTGGAAAATATGATCATAGAGTAACCTAACCTTAGTGAAAGAGAAACCTTCTATGGCCATCTTCTTCTTCACACATCCAATGCAACGAAAGATCCCGAGCGTCAAATTCGTAAACGTAAAACAAAGCGAGCGTCAAAAACGTAAAGTAGAGAAATAATCTAAGCAAATAATACATTTGAAATGACTGAATTTTTTTTGGCATATTAAGCAAGGAAAAAAACGTAATCTACGTCAGGAATAATAGAAATAAAAAAAGTATAAACCGACACCCTTAGAAAACGGGTAATATGTAAGTGTTTGAATAGGTTAGTATCCGTAGCTAAAACAAAGGAAAAAATAAAAGAAAATAAAGGAAATTTATATAGTTTAATGATGTTATTAATTCCCTGGGTGATGTGGGTCACAGCTGACCGTTCCTCCCTATTTTTCTCGAAAAAACGAAATTTTTTAACCTATCAGTTTTCCAATTCATCTCGAGAGACGGACGATCTGTGCGTAGGAATACTGGTGGGAGGAGAAAAAGTTTGCGAGTCTTCCAACATTAAGATTGCACTGATGAATGAAATAACTTCCAAATTTTAGAGCACGCAGGAGCAACATGTTTAGTATCCGGGGTAAATAGCAGCGCATGAATCACGTTCGCCTGATGGAAGAACAGCCAACTTGCCTCAGCCCTATCCGAGTCTTGGAGGGGGGGGCACAATAAAGATATAAGCTGGATGGGGTGGTGGGTGGGAGGAGGATTTGGCACTTGAAACAGAAAACACGCTTTATTAATGCTTAAACGCGGAGTCATAAAAAAAGAGCTCGCTCCAGTCCGTTTAAGGACTTCACTGGGAAACTGCCGTGAAATGGGCTAGGGTTTTATTTTTCCAACGTGTCATATATACCCGGCCATATATATATGGCCGGGTGCGCGACGCAACCCATACGGCGACTCGCGACTTTCATCAAGACGTACTTGATCGCCATCCCTTTATGAAAGGATGATGGCCTTTCGTAAAAACCAGAGGGGGCGGGAGTGGAGGGCATATTACGGGCGAGGGCACTCGCAATAACCGGATGAGATCGACGGCACAATAACGTCAGCCGTCCGCTTCAAAACACCCACCCCGTGACGCGCGTTGACGACGCAGACGACGCGCAAGCGATCCCGGAGTGAAGGCGCGCGCAATCGACGGTGCTCGGCCTGAGTCGTTCACATCCGCTGGATTGATCCTTTACCAAGCACGGCGTATAATTGCGACCGCCGAACGCTTGGGAAACGACGCAGACGAAAAAGAAATGGTGCCCCGCGGAAAATTTCACGCCCGCGCACTCCGTGGACTACCGTAAAGAGTTCTATCGGAACCGAAGAGAAAGAAATTAAACGCGCGAATACGGCCCTCCGGAAATCCGATATGTCGACATGTGGTCGATACTTTGATCAAATCGACAAGGCCGATTTGGATTACTTTAAGGGCCGATATGTCGAGGATCGAGAATTATTGCCGACGTGGCGATACAGTGGACGTGAGATATGGGCAATATTGTACGTGTACATCTACAAGGTCTGTCCCAAAAGGAGGAATTATATTTCCCGGATAGACAGACGGACGGGCGGCGGTTTCTCTGGCTGGGTTCGGGTCTCAGGAAAGGCTGGCGGCCCGTGGCAGTTGGCTCCCGGCCTTTGAGGAGTGGAGGATCGTTCGTTAGCGAAACCTCTATAACGTGAACTCGTTACGCTCTATCATGAACCGGGAAAGAGATTCATGACATCATCAAGGCATCTTATGGTGGTAACACCATAAATAGATTGGGTGTTTTTGAGTGGCAAAAGTTATTTCGAGAGGGTAGAGAAGATATTGAAGACGCCGAACGTTCAGGACGCCCTTCGACCTCAAATAGTGACAAAAATCTTGCAAGAGTTAAGGCTTTGTTGGACAGGGATCGTAGATTAAGTGTCTGCATGGTTTCTGATGAAATTACCATCCATAAAAGTGACTTGTGACCGAAAACATAGGTATGAAGTTGTGGGCGAAGCTGGTGCCGCGAGCGCTCCCAAACTAACTAAAGGAAACTCGTACGCGGATCTGCCAAGAGCTAGCTTCTCGACCATGTGAGTGAGGATCAAATTTTTTAGACAATGCCCCACCAGAGTTCTTCTTCCCCCGCCTCAAATCCAAGCTGAAAGGACGTCACCACTGCCTGGTGGAAGCGTTACAACAGGCCGTGACGAGAGAGCTTAGCAGCATTCCGGGCACCGCTGTCCAGAAGGCGTGCGAGTCGTGGAAAACACCCTGGCAGTAGTGTGTGGACGCACAGGGTGCTACTTGGAAAAATTTTGTGTGAATGAATCAATTCTGACAATGCTTTTTTTAAATCGACTCAGTCCTACTACTTGTGGGACAGACCTTGTATAAACCATGTATAGAGTTTATTTTTTTGAAAATTAATCGAAAAGCAGCCAAGTTGGCATTGGCAATGTATTAAAAAGAAAATAATACGACAAAAATCAAATTGGTAATAAATACATACATGGGAAATTTTGATTTCCCCGTGATGAACAAAATGTACTCGTAAGACTCCTTGCAGACATGACTCCTCGTAATCAGATCAGCGATTCTACCCCAATAGCGTCTGAATACATCTTCGATCCGAGATATAGACGAAATTACTCGATACACCCTACAATTATCGCCACTTTGCAATCTCGATAATTACGACGACGTCGATATTGCAAAATTAATATCGCACGGTCAAACTTGTGAATCCATCATGGCGGCTCCCTCATCCTCTATCCCCATCCCCGCCCACACTAACCCACACAGAGCCGTGATTAACGCTGCAGACGTCACTCGACAAACAAGAAGGGACATATCAGGAAGGAGAGGGGACTTCCCTCCTCTACACGCGCGGGAGGACAAGCATTTCCTTTCGCGAGCGTGTCCGGGGAAATTTTCGGCAACGGAGAGACCGAGAGCGACGAGATCTACGGAAAGGTCACCGGGGATGCGGCTAGGGGTGAGGAGAGGGAGAGAGGGTGAGGAGAGACATCAGCGGAGGACTCCCGCGAGAATAATTGCGCGAGTGTCCCGAAAGAAATCAATTCCGATCGCAAACGCATCGGGTTGCCCGGCAACCGGGTGTTGACAGCTCGCGGCCGCGAGAGCTCTCGGAACATTTCACGAATTCCTCGCCATTTATCCTCCCCATACCCCCGGTCGCCAAAGGACAGAGGGGGAGATAACTTCTTTTCGCGGTGATGAGCGTGGGAATATCTGCCGCACCGGTGGGACCATGGGATCGAGATGCGACATCGACGCGAAAAGATGGAATCAATTCCCGATCGCTCCCTCGATCGGACAACGTCATGCCGAATGTGAACGAAGACGTGCATATATTTTTTTTCAGGGCTCCAAAATGAAAAAAAAGATAAACGATCCAGGATTTATCGTTTTTTTTACATCCACTGGGGAAGCCGTATCTCTCCAGCAACATAACTGATCAAAAACGCTTTTTTCCTCTCTTGAACGAAGGAGATATTTCCCGAGATTTTTATTTTACTTTTTAAACTTTACATCCCTTTCCATTGCTTTTCCAGATAAGAGAGCATGGAAGTCAATCGCGGCGATACAACGAGATTATTTATATTACCTTTACCCCTTGTGCAATTAATTTTCCCTTTGGCAAAGTCCAAAGTTCTGAGAATTACAAATTAACGGAAAGATTACACACGGTACGGTTAAACTCGAAACAGGTTACCCGAAAAGGACCCGGCGGGATTACTTCGCGACTCAATTAAAATTGCCCTCCTCCCGCAGAAGATGAATACGACGAAAACGCGTAATTTGCAAAATTGAAAATAAAATAATAAGGGATGGAATACCTCGTTGTAGCCACAGGATACAAGTTCTAAGGAATAATTCCTACATGAAATCTGAAGGGAAAATCGCTGCGGTGCAAGCTGAAAGACGATTTTTCTCCGGCATTGAACAATATGAACAGTACAACGATATTCCAAGCCTACCGCAGGATTAACGATTATCATGCAAAATCCTCGATAGCTAAAGTGGGGCGAATCATTTAGAGGGCGATTAAGGAAGAAACGCCCAGAGGAGAAACGGCAGCGTTGAATTTCTTACAGCACACGGTGGGAAGACGTCGGACACTTGTTTTACGTGCCATGAGATAGAAGCGATAACAAACAACATTTGTTCACGTAGGAAATGCATGAGGAACGAAATACGACTGAAAAATAACTCCCAGGAAAGCATCAATAACGATTTGCTCGGCGATCTGACTATTGAATACAATAAAACGATTGATAAAAATAAAACATTCACTGAAGTAACTACTCAATATTTTTTGGTGTCACAGTGTGCTACGGAATCACAATGTAGATTGATATTTATCCAAATGATAAGGTATAGAGAAAAAAATATTCGACTAATCGGACTGACCCTTGAGAATGACTTATTGGTCATAATCCAGATTGGGAGTAAAATGCTGCGGGAACTTTGCCGATATTATCTAAGTCCATAACACGATTCAAGACAATCAATTTTCCTCATGAGAATTTGCTCACCACCGAAAAAATAATTACGTGATCAATATGTATTCAGTTAATGCGAAGAAAACCTATTTACACATTTGAACACCCAACATTGACATGGTTATTATCCTCTGAGTTATCGCAATGTTATCCTGAATACATTTTCAACGTTTCATTTTACAATCTCGTAGAACGCGTAAGGACTGCCAGTGAGCAGTGTGCCGATGTATTAATAAAACAAAGGTTATGCTATCTTCCAGAAATAAAATGGCTAAGCTAAACATTTTAAATAGGACGGGAAAAAATAGAGTAGTTTACGTATTTGGGAAGTGTTTTGGACGAACACGATCAAAGTATTAGGGACGTAAGAAGAAGAATTGCGCTAGGCAAAGGGGCTTTCACAAGAAGGAGGGAGTTGATGACGGGGACGTTGTGTTGGGAGGTTAAGAAAAGACGCGTAAAAATTTTGATATGGAGCGTAGCTATGTACGGCGCGGAAACTTGGTCGCTGAAGCAGGAGGATAGACGTAGACCGGAGGCTTTTGAAATGTGGGTGTGGAGAAGAATGGAGAAGGTGAAATGGACCGAAAGGAAAACAAATGAGGAAGTACAAGAGATGGTAGGTGAGGAGAGGGGTTTGTTGAGAGAAATCCTATGGAGGCAGGAAAAATGGATGAAAGGCGTATTGAGCGGTAGTGGAAGGTTGAAGAAGGTAATAGAGGGGAGAATGTTGGGCAAGCGAGGAAAGGGCAGGAACAGGATAGGGATGTTGGACGGGATGAAGGGAGAAAAGAAGAAGTACACGGAGATGAAGAGCGACCTGATGTAGAGGAGGTTGCTGGAGTGTGTTTTGTTTGGAGTCACAAAATATTTATTTGGTAGGTGTGTCCGTCAAAAACTTACCCTGACCAGTAGACTAACTAATAATAATATACATTATATAAGTTGTATAATTTTATATACATACACACACATAGATATACTCGTATTTAAATACACATGGAAATGGCCATACGTGAGACCCACATAATTTACATTTATCACAACAACGCCGCGCGAAAACGAGGGAAGAACTTCACAGCTGAGCGAGTGGGCAAATAAAGCGGCAAAATATTCGCTTGTTTACGCGGCGGCAAAGTTTACAATTTCACGGCCACTGGCCGATTCCGCCGAGCACTGAGGGGAGCAAGCACAAATTACTTGAATAAATCGCTCAGAAACCACGAGGAAAACTGCAACGACTGAAACCGCGCGGAAGGTACCAATCGAAAGGTTCTAAGACACCCCAGCTCCTCGTTGGGAGGCTCCCGATAGGATGATTCTGATATTAAAATGGATTTTTTCAGTCATCAACCAATAATTTTGGCTTTGGTTGAGACCGTATAATCGGGTATGAAAGGTTACCCATTGGTACCAGCGCCTTGAGCTGTAATAACGGTTGTACGTCACTCCGGGCAGTTGTGATATATTTTTCGGCATCACAGAGCAGGCGAAACCAAAGCCTATTGAAGTCCCAGGCCTGCTTTCACTTTTCTAAATTAGCTATCTTCCTTTCTTAAGGTTTTTTTTTACATTGATACACAGCCACCCACCACTACATCTATGTAGTGTACTGTTCAGGGAATGGATGAGTATGATCCAAGCAAAAATGAGAGAAGAGTGATGGTTCTGAGAAGAAGGGATATACCGCGGGAGCCATGCGTGAATTTTATTAATGAGACTTCCAGACTTACAAACTAAAGAACATGTGGAAAATCCATGAATCTATCCTAAACGAAAGATGTACACAAGAGCAGGGAAATATGGAGACAGGGAGGAGAAAAATGTCCCCATAAATACCTTAAGCTTCGGTCTTTTTTGACTTTGTCTACACCGGAGTGTAATGGTGCAAAAGGTATTACCATGCATACAGTTCAGTGCATTAGATAAGATATTTCACAGACGTTCGTAAAACTGGAAGAGAGATACGCGAAATGAGGATTGTAAATGAGAACGAAGGAATATATGCTCCATTTTAAACGCCCGTGCAGTTAATGCGTGTGCAGAACGTGGAATTCTCTCTTTCAACGACACTACTTCCTCCTGAATACATTTTTTTTAGAATGATGCAACTAATCCGACCAACTCACGGGTTGCGGAACGAATGCGTTCCGCGACGAACGTTTTTTTTTTAAATTTAAATCCCCACGAAACAAGGCAGCAGAGCAACAATCCCTTTCTTCGCTCGGGAATGAGCCCTACGGCAGACCGAGAAGAACTAACGTACACACAAAGGGAGAACGCACGTTCGAACACTCGGCAGTTATACTACGTAGTCAAAAAATCTACCCTCGGCCATGGAACGCTGTGCGTGTTACATATCGGACGCGAGCCATAAAACGGATAACCCATTTATAAAAGCGGAGCAAGGGAGTTAATCTAAACTCCATTCGGAGGAGTGGTGGGGTGTGGGGGAGGAGGGAAGGAACGCCCACGGCAGCAAAAGCATCCGAAATTTTAAAAAAAATTATATATATATACATATGGACAACTTCCATTTCACGCTATGATGCCGGATGGCGCGAAGCACACAGAAAGCAATCCGTTCGGCATAATTCGCCCTCTCCCGTTCCCGTCGCACTCATGTGTGTTCCGTGGCACTCCAATTTGGGATTAACGAAATGCAAAACGTAACTCCCCCGGCAAAAGAAAACATCAAAACGCGGAAAGGGAGGGAGGGTGGGGAGAAAAATCGGGCTAAACGAGGGAAATCCGGCGCGGAACAACTTACCATACATACGCATATCAAAGACGTCTACGCAATTGGCAAAGCCAGCTCCCGTCGTAGGAATTAGTAGAACGTGCAACGTTGAACATTTCATCTAGCAACCGCCGACTTCGACGATGGAACAACTCCAGAGAAAATTAGCAAAGGTGGCACCAGGGGATATAAATGATCAGCGTGTGACTTCATTGCTTCCGTCACTGCCGAGGCAAGGATGAAACTAAGCAATCCTATCGGCCCAACATAAACGCTTCCGTGAAAACGAAAAGTGACGCGACACATAGAGGTCCTGACAGGGGAACATAATGGATTGAGGTTTTGCGAGAGGATCGAAGTGAAAAAAAAAACATTTTTCTTGAGGGGGATGCCGGTCATTTTATCACCGCGAAATTCCCGCCTATTTTTGCTAAGTAGAGTGTGATTTCACCATGAATGCTACTTGAGCGATATCTCCAGTTTCCTTCGAATGTAGACTTTGATTTATTAGATTGAACTTGGATAATTCCCTCGATTCCCGGGTGTTTTATTCCGGAATATAATACATTGATCACGCATGGATATTTTCTGGAATTAATTCGGTATGATGTCGTTTTTCGTTTAAGACATGTGGATGTGAATGCGGATACGGCGGTTAAGACTTTCTCTCGTAGCATTCCTCCAGATAATCCTCATTCTTCCGCCATAGAGTCCAATACGAGATAATAGCGTCTATTATTCCATAGCGCTGTCATCACAAATCGGAAAATCAATTTCACTATCTCGAACACGTAACAACGGCGTTGATGATGACAACGGGGCGGGGAATCCGAGATTTCACCACAGTACTTCATGTTTCCCACGTGGCAACCTGTAAGTCACCAAAGGTCCGTAATTGACGTGTCTTGGACCCTTTCAAAGACGAAGGGAGGACCAATGATAGGGGATGTATATGATTTCACGTCGCATTTCGCCGTGAGAGGAGGGGGAATGAGGAGTGTATTCGTTTACTTTCAGGGTCATCAACACTTCATCATAATGTTTACGAATGGACGAAACCGAGAAAACTACGTGAAAATGAACATAAACAAGAGAGCGAAAAACATAAATATCAAACTCTTAGGTAGCTAATCTAGGTGGCTCGGCAAACCCAGAGGGAGTAGAGCGTTAGGTACCAAACAAGGGGGACCCAGGTTCGTATCTCGGTGATGACTTTCGACATTATAAGGTAAACCCAATGAGCGTGCTGCTCTTGGTCGCAGACCTAGCGTGGTTGTGGAGCGGATGCCGAGTTAAGATAGGGCAGGGTTAGGTAGGGAGCAAAATCGCTCATAAACTCATATTCCGAGTAAATGGTAAGGAAGGCAGTCTTATTTAGGCTCTACTTCAATGGGAGCATGTAGGAAGTACAATAGAAGGACATTTGAGCTCTCTACGGGTTAACATTCCTAAAGCGATGGAGAGATTCCAAGTACTCTTCAGAAAATGCATATAAAAAAAGATTAGGAAAGAATTCAAACTCGAAGAGTTGCCCTGTGGGATCTTTTGGGCAAGGGAATGAGCGTAGATAGTAGACTTTAGAAATCTGGGTAGAGAGACGAATGGAGAAAGTAAGCTTGATGCAGAGGAAGACTGAAGATGAAGTGTTACACACGGTATGGGAAGAGAGGCCACGCCGAATTCCAAGAAAGGGGAAAAATGTATGGAGGAGATATTGAGATGCGGAGGGATGTGATTGAATTGTGAGAGAATGCCGAGTAAGCGGGGAAGACGGAAGAAAATACATTTTGAACGGCATGGGAGGGGAGCAGAGGGTATGAATGCCTGAAGAAGGAAACAACGCAGAGGAAACAAGATTCAAATTCGAGAGGAAATGCTTTGGAAGTCCATGAGGACGTGTAATAATATTCAGGGAGAGTCCATGGCATACCTCTCTACTCGGCAAACTACCTATGATGATGAGATCTTCCTGGGAAACCGCCGGCGGCACAGAGAAAGGAACTGCCCACCCACCAGCCATCCCAAACCCGCCCCGAAACCGTGAACTTCACACGCCGTGGGACTCGGTTATAACCCAAGCGAGCTCCCAACTCACGCATCGAAACCGACCTTGGAGCCGAACACTGCGATTTGTTTCATTATGGTAATCAATCCACGCAAAACGAAAAGTGCAACTCCCTTGCGCATCGCCGCTCTCAAAACACGCGCCTGATGTTTTGATGATGGCCCCCGCGCTCATGTGCGGCATGTCCCACGCCCTTAGGGGAGGATGGGGAGGGGAAGGGAGGGTAGGTGGGGCGGGCAGTGTGCCGACGTCCACGCGCGCAGTGTTTCACCTGACCCTTGCGGCCCCGAGTCGACACGCGGGAGGAGGAGGAGGAGGAGACGAGCATTTCCACGGGCATGGAGACGAACACGTGCGGACGCGAGACCCTCGGAAGCGAGCCTCTGAAGAAATAATGAAAAAGAAAAGGATGAATCATTACGGTAAACACACGGGGAGTCCACGCGGGCGTGTGAGAAGCCGGCGAGAATCACCTGAGTGTGCCGTAAGGGGGAGAATGAGAGAGAGAGAAAGCGAGGGGGGAGACGCGTTTTGGGTCACATGAGCGGAGAAATCGAATAAGGACACAAACGGAAGCGAAGGACGAAGAGAGAAAGGAAGGATGGAGAGGGGGGAGGGGATGATGAAAGGGGCGAAGATAAAGGGACCAGTGGGGGGGGGGGGGGCGGATAGGTTAGGGCCACGTCTCCTCCCATGCAGTCGGCAGAAAGAAAAGTAGAGGGACAGAGTGAATAAGATGCGCGTGATTCCCATCGCAAAATACGTCCCGAGGACGCCCTATTGGAGAGAGAGGGAGGGGCAGAAGAGGCGGAAATTGGGGGAGGGCGAGGAGAGGAGGAGAAATTTGCGTAACGACACGTTTTGTCTAACAAACGACAACCCGAGATGTGAGTTACAGCCCCTCGGCGAGAGGCGGAAAGGGACTGGGAGCGGAGATGGGTCCCTTTCCCCGGCCCGCGGGAGGGGAGGCAGGGGAAAGGGGGGGAAGGGTTTGGGGGTGGTTTGCGAGCGATTGACGAGAGAGAGGGGTTGTTCTCCCAACCTTTCTCCTTCGAGTGTGCGTGTGCATGAGCGGAAGGAGGAATAGGAGAGGAGGAGGAGGGTTGGAAGGATTTGATTGCCGATCGATCGGACCGCTCAAGAGAGAGCCGAAAAGGTACGCAGGAGTAAACCCTAACCGCTCCCGCGACTCGTCAATGTCCTCCTACGTTTCCCACCCTTCGTCCTGAAACTACATCAAGCTGTATGTCTATCAAGGAACTTTCCAATAGAGATGCATGCATGTTAGTAGAGCAAAAGCTGACTTTGCGTTGCACAGAAAATATAATTTATTGGTCAAGATAGTTACAGTGTAGTGCAGCATTATCAGGAACTAATGACATACCACATACATACATTTACGGAAATCGTCCTAAGGTGACGGCTGCGACGGTCATCCGCGAACGATTGGACACATAGACCTGATTAAGGAAGAAGGAACTCGTTACAGATTACCTCTTATTCCCTTTCCTCTCCAACCTTCTATACTTCCCACAGCTACTCTCACGCCAAACACGCTACAGATCGCTCACTCAATCCCTTTCCCCCTCCATCCCAGCGACCATAACTCCTCACCCCACATTCCACGGAATCTCCTCTGGACAACACAACTCCATCACTTCTGGACGAACTATATAGATACATGCATGTATTTTTGTCACACAACAGTAGTCCTGAATATACCACAGTGCACTAAAACTAGTTGAACAATAAATTACATTTTCTGTTTAACGCAAGCTTTTGTTACATTCCTACCATAATCATGAAATTGCACAAAATTCCGAACTCCACCATCAAAAAATATACATACACATACAAACATATACATATGCATATGAATATTTTTTTTCAATCAAACTTTTTGAATAAATTACATTAAAAAATTACAGCAGATGTTTTTTTTTCGTCACACTACAGAAATACAGACATCCCTATGCGACGGTAACTAGGTCGCTCCATATCAAAATTGCTAGGCAGAAATAAATTCGTCTCTATAATTAATAAATATGTCGATAGATGAATAAATGAAAAGTTAACGTCCGCGGATTAATTATTAGCGCTGCGAGATCTGTCGGCATAATTACGGAAACCCGATATTTTATTAACATTTTCATTCAATCACTTATTATGTTTTGTTTTTCCCCCCCCTCGTACCGGGAAAAGGACAACAAAAAACGACACACAGCGGCCGCTTATTTTTACGCGGGACCGCACCACCAGACTTTTTCGCGTCCCCGCCCGCCCGGACGCGACCTTTTGATTTGTGCACCCATCCTTCAAAAGAAAAAAAAAACTTAACTAATTTTTCGCTCCGGGAAGCACGAAAACCAAAACATCATTTAAAAATAAAGAGACGGGTTCGAGAATAGGGGAGCGCCCGCTTGGTTAAAAGTAATTCTCACGATTAATTAATTGCACGCACCCGTACTCACATCAATTAAATGCCAAATGCATTCATAATTTGATTTCACAATCACAATTACCAAAGGACGGGTTTTTTTTGCGGAAGGAGGCTTGGAAGGAGGAGGTTGGGGGTGGGGGGAGGGTTTGTAGGCTGCGTGTGAGGGGATTGAGGTGACTGGAACGGCTGCCAATTCGGTGAATATTCTCGTGCCTTAGCCCGCTGCGTCCAGGAAGTGAGGCGATGGTAACACGGGCACTTGCAAGAAAAAAGTTGAGAATCCGCGTCAACACGAGCGACTTGCACGAATGCGGGAATGTACCGCCCGAAGGGAGCCGTTAAGAGAGAGAGAGAGAGGGGGTGGGAATGTGTGGACAGTTTCGATAATAAATGAAATTCGCGAGCGATCCCCCAACTGTGTCGTGGACTATCTCCAACAGAAAACGTTTTCACGCATTTTCAACGCCAGCGTTCTAAATATAATACTGAGAGTACACCAATTTCCAATTAAGTGAACAATTCCATTGAAACCTCGTCTCTTAACGATCATTTGCAGAAATGTTCGTCATTTTTCCCGACAAATTAAAAAAAACCCTTTCAACATTACCAATCAAAGATATCCTGAAATTGGCACGGGGTTCATCGTTTGTTATTTTACCTTCGCAAATTAAAAAAAAGGGAATACTACGTTAAGTGAGCCGGCCCAAAGGATAATTGCTGCCTCGTCCGAATAATTAAGTCGCCACTCGAATGCGGATTGATTTACTCGAATTTTGGGAAGTCCTGGAAAATCTAGTTACTGGCATTTAGAACTCTGATAGGAATTAAAGAAAGTTAGTAAACTAGTTATTTAATCATTATGAGGAAGAGTCTTATCTCTACCTCTACTTGGATCAACTCTACTTCCAAGTTGCTGTAAAACATCCTTAATAACAGGTGACCTCAATAATGAGATCGTCTTTTTTACAAAAAATAACGGAAGAGGATAATTGACGCAACTCCTAACCTACCCCGAGCTTTTAATAAGGAACTAAATTATCAGAAAAATAACCCAATAAAACACTTAAAAAGAATGGCAATGTGGCCTTAATAAAAATGAACTCGCAGTTTTCTATTAATACGGCTGTGTGCTAAATGTCCTTAAATTCAACTTTAAGTGAGCATTTCGGGCACACGTTCAGACCAAAATGTGTTGGGGGTTGGTTAAGAGGTGAAGCGACCTCCTAACCAGGGGTAAAACTACTCACTCGCAATTGAATCTTGATTAGCGAGAAACTGCACGTTTTTTTGTCATCCTAAAACAATTCCACCATATCAGATCCGGCGTTATAACGCCTCCTTCTTCGAGAATACTTAAAAGAGTATTATTATCACCGATACACACATACACACGTGAACTACATTGAACGACTTAAAAACGTTTCTCTCGAAGATGGGTAGAAGAGACGATGACATTAAGATTAGAGAGATAAACTCCAGAGCCGATAATTTTAAAATATCGTTTTTCCACGAACGATTAGAAAATAAGATAATTGCCATCGAAACATTCTAGGAAGTCCTTTTTTTACTATTTGGCCTAGTTCGCGGTCATTACTCTTACTACCAATGTTGAAATTACCACCATTATTAATGCAACCATTTCAGAGAGTAAAAATCATTCGCCTTGACCGGGATTCGAACCCGGATCCCTCGATATCCGGCCGAGTGCTTTAACCACTTAAGCTACCGAGACGTCCTCTTACACTCTGAAATTTTGGATATCGAGGGATCCGGGTTCGAATCCCGGTCAAGGCGAATGATTTTTACTCTCTGAAATGGTTGCATTATAATGCACACATAGCGGGTGACTCCGTTAAAGTTACTGTTACAGTTTCTTGAAATTTACCACCATTATTGGTTTATCTCAACGTGTGGAATGATTATCATTAAAAAACTCAAGATACCGCAGTGCACTTGAACTTGACCGTACATACATATTGTCCACAAAGTTTTAAATTACTCGTCCATCCCCTCAGTCTCTTCCTTTTGTAGTTATGATATTTTATACAGACTCCTCTTGAGTGGAATCACTCCCTTCCTCCCAATACCTTATCTGTGGCTTTAAGACAGCCTGTAGATATAGATACGAAGCCGTTTCCACTGTTGGGTGAAGGGTGCCACATCCCAGGGCCACTTTTAAAGTTTACCTTGAATTCCACTTCTCTCATTCCGACAGGTTAAACATCCATAAAGAGAGTTCGAAACGAGGGGTGGCGCAGGTAGGGTTGTTTCAGGGTTTGAGGAGTCTTAACTCAGGTTCCGTCCCCCGACCCCCACGCTCACGTTTCCCGGAAGAGGAGGCTCCTTTCTCTCTCGAGGCTCGGGGCGAGGGAGAGCGGGCGAAACCGACAAAAATCGCCCGGGATCCCCGGGAAATCCACAAATTGCGTGATGATCCATCCAAACCCTTCTCCCCCACCCCGCTCTCAACTTCCATCCCCCTCTCTCTCCTCTCCACCAGAAAAGGCCCCGCGATCCCACGGATATAAATTTCCAGCTACGCCCACGCAGTGTATCACAATAAAAACGCCGGGTCATTTGGGTTTAAGCTGAAGGGGAGGTTCGAGGGTGGTTGGTGGGTGAGGGACAGGAGAGGAAGAAAGGAAGGGTCTGGGAGAGACGAAGGGCATCCAGGGATTCCACCCTTCCACCCTCCAATCCCCGCATAACCGCCGGAATATTTCTAACATTCCTCACTGGCACCTCTCTCTCTCTCACCCTACCCATATTAGTCCGGACCACACCGCGATAGAAACGCATAGAAATGTTTAGGTGATAAATAAACGAATATATTTAAAATCCATTTTTGGAACCGAACCGATCATCATCCTCCATCTGCCCATTACGCTGACGGCTCCGCCCACACAGGTAATTTCTAAACATCGCTTGCGGAATTAACGCATCTGCATAACCACCATTTTTTTTAAGGTGACACCGGAGATGACGGGGAAAATGCCCATCTCTGCGCGACCGAAAATCGCTCGGGAAAAACGCCCAACCTCGATGAAAAATTTACCTCAAATTTCGACGTCGAACAGTGTGATTACAGCCAATGCAGAAACTTTCATTTCAAAACGAGTCCTTCCATGAAAAATCCCTCTTGATTATCAACATCCAAGAGTTAACGAGCCAGTTTTAATCCAGGGGCAGTCTCGCAATTAATTTGGAAAAAAAATGCCGCCGCCGAAGGTTGTTAACTCAATTCTCAATTAAAATATCGACACACTACAATTTGCACCCCGATATCCCCGCACGTAAGGGCACGTATGTAGTTTCATGTAAATACCTATACTTAAAATAGCAGCATTCTGATTGCAACCCCGCTAAAATACCAAATTTACAGACTTATCGAAACATGGAGCGACCGATGGCTCCAAAAGAATGAACCTCTTGCTCTCTAAAGCGACACAAATTGCCATTTGCGGTTGGCTCTCCGCGGTAAAAATTTAATCTGTCAGTTCCAGGTAAAACTGTCATGGTTCAGAAAGAGAGGAATTATTGCAAAGAAGGGCATCTAAACATCAATTTACGTGCATGAAAATGAAAAAAAGTAATCAAAAGAAAATTCAGTCCACACTCCTCCATAAGGATCACTACGAAATTCAGGTTGGCAAATTACAAGTTTTTGCAAAAGGAAACAATGGCAGCAATTAATAGGTACCCCAAAGGGGCGCTGCCTACCGATCGTTCACTCAGCCCAGGTGCCCATTCAATCGATTAAACACGCCACTGTGTTGATTTTCACAAAAAAATCATCTCGACCTTTCAATGTTTCCTTTAAACACTTCATTTACATAAACTTTGACCGTGCCCCTCCATTTTTTTCCGGCGCAGAAATAAAATAGTTTATTAATTTTAAATTAACTCAACCTTGCAAATTTAGAGACTGTTTGGGTCCCTAGCCTAAAAAACTGATAAAGCGGCGGTAAGACGAAAATATAATGCACTTCGCGCATTACTCTTTAAATCTACTCCTGATCAGCAGAAACGCGATCAATTTACTAATAAAAGAATTTGAGGGTTTCATTCTTGTCCTTACATCGAATAAGGAATGCATGGGCTTCACAAAACCGATGGTAACCCACATTTGCGACTTACCATTCGATCATTTCCTTCAAATTATTTGAAAGAAGGGAATTTTTAGTTGTGACGAAAAAACGTGGTTTAAAACTAACCAAACGAAATACTTACAGGCAATAAAAAGAGACGTTTCAGGCGTGATATGGTGGAATAACATGATTAAATAAAATTGGCAATTTTCCACAAAAAAAATTACAGGCAGTTATTCAGGATCATAGATCCGTTTGACTGAATGCATGGCGTCCTAAAGCTACGTACATGTCAAATAGGGCCGATCAAAGTGAGACAAGTTGTTTGAATAGGAGTGGTGGTTTAGCAGAGCAAGGTGAGGATATCTATATCGCAACCGTTCACTGTACACTCTTAATACTCTCCTAAATTTAAATATTTAGTTGCATTTACCAAAACTTAAGGACCAATACGGTCAAAGTGGTAGGGACGTAAGGAGAAGAATTGCGCTAGGCAAGGAGGCTTTCTCAAGGAGGGAGTTGATGACGGGGACGTTGAGTAGGGATGTTAAGACAAGACTAGTAAAAACTCTGATATGGAGCGTAGCTATGTACGGCGCGGAAACGTGGTCGCTGAAGCAGGAGGATAGACGTAGATTGGAGGCTTTTGAAATGTGGGTGTGGAGAAGAACGGAGAAGGTGAAATGGACCGAAAGGAAAACAAATGAGGAAGTACTAGAAATGATGGGGGAGGAGAGGGGTTTGTTGAGAGAAATCCTATGGAGGCAGGAAAAATGGATGAAAGGCGTATTGAGCGGTAGTGGAATGTTGAAGAGGGTAATAGAGGGGAGAATGTTGGGCAAGCGAGGTAAGGGTAGGAACAGGATAGGGATGTTGGACGGGATGAAGGGAGGAATGAAGTACACGGAGATGAAGAGGGACCTGATATAGATTAGTTTGCAAGGTGGGGAGTCACAAAATGTTTATTTGATAGTTGTGTCCATCCAAAAACCTACCTTAACCGGTAGATTACCTAATAATAATTCAGGATCACTAGTCTGATAATTTCTAACAACACTCCCTTGCCCCTGTATTGCCAATTATATACACTTTTTTGAAGAAAAATCCTTGTATTACCAGAGAAATATCTAATTGGGGGGTAATTCACCAACATAAGAAAAAGAGAATAAATTCTGCACCCTTTTCCTTTTCTTTAATTGGCGATAACCGATTATGCGAAAATGTGTCCGTTAATTCATGACCATTGGTCGGATAAAACATTTACGCGAAAAAGTGCGAGACTGTCATGTGTCCCCACTCCCTCATTCACCTCGCACACGAACGGATCCATCTCGTTCCACCCACCCCATCATTCGGATTCGAGCCCTCCGATTCTCGCTACATAAGCGAAAGAGCGCATTATCGGCTCTCTCGGCAATCGCCGGTGTTTCTCGGTCCGATGACGCCACCCTACTGCTGACATCGCGCGCCTCGACGATTTGGGAGCGATAAAACAAGTCACTTGGTCGACCGGGGGGGGGGGGGAGGTAGATGGGGGGAGGGTAAGTGGGCGGTGGGATCGGAGAACAAGGAAAACCCTTCCCGCGATTGCATAATGATTTCATGATATCCACCCTTCCCCACGAGTTTAACCTCGCGGTCATCGCACTACGGTGGGATGACCGCAAGGCTACGGCTATTCGATTTCATTCGCGACTTTTTCCCAAGAAAAAAAAAACACGAACCCTTTTTTCCGATTTTTCTCCTGAATCTGATTTAAGTGCAGACGAAAAAAAAACCAAAATCTCATAGCAGTAAAATGCTACACGCAATCGGGAAAATAGGGGTGGGTGGGTAATGAAAAGTAGTGAGTAACGGATTAGGGGATAAGAGAGACAAGGGGGTGGGGGATGGGGAGAGGCAGAGCCGTATCAATACAAAAGTTTCGCAATTACCCTTTTGGCGCCTCCCGATATTCACGCATAAAGCCTACGCACAATGTTAAAGAACACCGACGTACTAGTGACTATAAATACCGAACCCGGACCATATTTTGTGTATTTAGTTTGAATTTCGCTAGACGTGAGATTATGCGCACTTGTTCAAGCTGGCCACAGATGATCCCTTTCCCAGGAAGGGATCCGCATACACAAACTACCACCCTTTCACCCATTTCAGGGACTAGCGATCTCCCATTCAAAATAGGCCTACTGCGCCGTAGCCACGAGGTTGAGTTTAGTCTTCAACCCACAACGATTCCCGTGCCACTGACATCACAGAAGTCGGTCTTCCCATATATTTGGCGAGAGTATCAGTTATTAGGGGAGGCTAACGACAGCTGAGGCCATTCGCTTCATTGGGCAGTGGTGTGGATTGGGAACTGATCGCCCATTCGAAATGACTCGTATGGTGTACATACTCGGGCTGGATTATAACAATGGTATTATAAAATGCGTAACTGTTATGTGCACCGTTAACTACCTATTATTATAGATAGTCCACCGCTTAAGGTAGGTTTTGGATGGACACAGACTACGTATACGATGGTACAAAGATATATATATATAATGTAAATTGACTAAATAGTCGACACAAACACAGAAACTAAAACATATAAAAGATGGGCTCACTGGTTCTCGAATTTTCGGTGGTGCAACCACCTTTCTCAAGATGAATTAGGACCAGAACATTACATTATTGTGCACGTTCGTGGGTTTTTCAAGAAAGTGACATATATATATATATATATATATATATATATATATGAGATGCGGAAGTACTCAAGAGATCAATATAACATTTGGACGGCACAATAGAACACAGAATAAAATAGAAAACACGTAAAAGGACACTCACATTGTAGATTGTTTAAGCTTTCGGCCTACTCCGAGGCCTTCTTCAGGTTAGGTCATCCTTATATATATATATATATATATATATATATACACATACATATATATACATATATATATATATATACATATATATACATATATATATACATATATATATACATATATATATAGAAATATACACATACGATTTTTGGATGGCCACGACTATCAAATAAATATTTTGTGACTCCAAACAAAACACAATCCAGCAACTTACTCTAAATCAGGTCCATCTTCATCTCTGTGTACTTTTTTCCTCCCTTCATCCCGTCCAACATCCCTATCCTGTTCCTGTCCTTTCCTCGTTTGCCCAACATTCTCCCCTCTATTACCGTCTTCAACATCCCACTGCCGTTCATTACGCCTTTAATCCACTTTTCCTACCTCTACCCTACTACCTCTACCCTACCTCTACCCTAATCCTACCTACCTCCTTGATATATAAACCCTTCAATTCCGCATCCTACCTACCTCCCTTATTTCCTTCCTAGTTCCTCCCCACTTTTGCAATCCCCTTCATTCAATTCCAACATCCAATCGCCAAAAAAAAGGCTATGTATCCATCTTTTTTTTGCTTACCTTTGAGTTGCTTGGAGCTTACTCCCAAAAATCCCCTCTCCTCCCACCCCACACCATGCCCCACACTTCGTTTGTTTTCCTCGCTAGTGTAGTGAAGACCATGAAGGAAACACGGAGAGGACCGATGAACTACGAGAGCGATTGAAGAGATTGGCAGAGAACGATAGAGCTCGGGAGATAATCAATGAACAATCTTGTATTGGTAACCCGTGACGTTTCCAACATGTTGCCCACTTTTCCAACCATTTAGCCCTTAGATCCCTATTTCTTTCAAAATGATTAAAGAAACTTGAGTCACACCCGCGTATTCTCCCCGTCCCGATGGATCATCGTGCCCGGAGGTTGCCTTCCACCCCCAGCGGACGGGGGTGCTCTCTCGGTCCCGCCCGCCGACCCCGCATGACCACGGAACAACTCGTCGACCACCCCACGAGACCGTCACGCCCGGGGTTAGGGGGATGTGTGGGACTCGGAAAGGGATTGTCGGGCGAGTCAAGGATCCTAGTTGGTGAGGGTGTGGGTGTGGAGGTTAGGGTGTGTCGTGGCCAAAGGGGAGGAGGGCGGAGATAGATCCGCCTCGGCCCGGGGATCGGGAGAAGAGAGAACGAAAGAAAGGAGGGCTGAGGAAGGGTGTGAGTGGCGTGAATTGGGCAGGGATCCCGGGCCCTCGAGTGGGTGAGGAAGGGAAGAGTTGGCAGGGGGGGGGAGAGAAAGGGCAGCAGATGCTCGTCCCTAGCACCCGGGGTCGACCCGGGACGGCTACAGACGCGAGGTTTCTGGGAACGCCGCCAGGGATAGAGGGAGGAATCAAATATTGCCAATCTGCCTCGGTGACGGAGAAGAGAGGTCGGGTACAATTCTGCGAGGGGGCAGTACAGTGAGAAGAGGGCATTTAATAACGGCATGGTATTCCGTGGGAAGTCTCACGGACCGAACGGAATATCCGGATCGCTGTTTTTCTCCGTGGACACAAAGAAAAACGAAAAATTAACCGAATGAATTTTCATGCGTTCGAAGCATAATTGAAACGAAATCAATGCGTTTCAGACTGGAGGATTTGGACGCGAAAACCAAATGAAATTCATCCGAAGCGGCGGGGATAAACTTTCAAAGTCAAAAAATAGCACCGTGGAAATGCGCCAAATATAACGCCAAAAAAAATGTGCTCCGGTTATCATCGTCCTGCAACTGGTCACGCTCTTGTGATTCTAAAAGAGAAAAAAAGAGAACGTTCACTTAAGCCCCACTAATAAATTTACATCTGCGCAATACCAAGCGAGTCACTTCATCGCTACTGTTCTACATTTGCTTTCTTTACCAAGAAATGTTGGGTAAGGAGTACATAAACCACTGGAGACTGGAAGGTTACGAGTTTGGGCAACATATTTCTGAGGAAAGAAAGGGTAAAAGCGGAGAGACTTCATGGAGGAGAAATTTCTTCGGCCAAAGAAGCACCGACCACGAGAAGGATCGTCGAAATGCGTACGCTAAAAGACGTAGAGAAAAGATAAGTAACGTAAAGACAATATGCTGTGCAACAGACACATAAATGCGACACTTGGCGTTTGAGAGAGGAGGATGAACACACGAGATTGAAGGACTTTGAAATGTGGGTATGGACGAGATTTGAGAAAATAAGTTGAACTGAGAGAAAAACTAAGGACGTGGTTCATAATAGGGTCAGAGAAGAGGGAACGTAGCGAGTTGAGACCTGAAGAAGTCAGAAAAATTGAGTAGATGAAATGTTGAGAGGTAATGGAACGTTGACAGTAGGCGGAGAGGAGGAAGGAATGAGAATAGACATTTTCAGGTGGCATTAAGGCAGGAAAGAAAACATTAAAAAACGAAGATGGAGATGATATACGTCAAACAATACGTTATCCCGTGCACATATACTAAATGTGTAGATATGGGTCATTAAAAACCCATCTATTACACAAAAAAACCTACTAAAGATGACGTGCAGCCTGGAGACTGCGCGGGGAGAGTTAGATCTGATGCCCTCGCGAATAGTATTCGCTTGAGTGTTACCCCTTTCTAAGGTCATAGAAGGGGTTACATGTTTTATGGGGTACGTGGACGACCTCCAAGAGTTGAGAGCAACGCGCCAGTCTAACCAGCACAAAAGCAGACAAACGGAAGGATGTAGCAAAATATAGCGCCAAAATCGCCGAATTGGCAACTCCGTGGTGGAGATAGGGATAGATGCGAGCGAGGCGACGGAGGGAGAAAGAGAGACGGGGAGGGGGTGTAGTAGGGGGTAGGGGGGTGGGAAGAGTGGAAGGCGGGGCGGGCGGTATGAGGGTGGGATGGAGATGAGTTCATTGTGAGCCGGGAAGAAAGAAAAGCACTGCGGATTGCGAGATAAGGACGGCAGCGACCACGCCCCTCTCCCCTTCCCCCTTCTCGCCCCCCAGTGCCCCGGGGGAAACAACAACAAAACCTCCGAAAGTAGGGGGGGGTGGGAGAGAATAGGGGGGAAGGGAAATGAGAGGGAGGTGGAGAGTTGAGTGCGGACGTTAGCCCCTTCCATTCCTCTGCCATACGCGTGCCCCCAGCCCCCCCCCCACCCCAACCATCTGCTCCCTCCCCCCACATCCTCCTCCATCCTCCGGCACATCCCAAAACCCCCACGGTACGGGGAAAATTTGCGATTCAAAGAGAGAGAGACTGGGAGGAGAGATAATTTTCCAGGATTCGTCGGGGGGCGGGGTTGGTAAGGAATTGTGAGGTATTCTTGTCCGACACTGATCGCTCGTGTAGCGAGCGTGAGATACCTCCCTCACCGCACCGCGCTCCCTTGATTGGCACGCGGGCACGTTGAAATGGGTCAACGCGGCGAGGAGCGCGCGCACTGACCGATATTACGTGATTAATGCAACCGTCCTTTGGCCACGAGATGCCATCCAGTTCAATGGAATGTATCTCTCGGCAAATCTTCCCGTAGATCGCGCAGGACGTTTTCTCCCTCACCTCCACTCCGTGGAGGCCAACCGGATGCCATCACGAAGTCGCGATGCGGGTACCACTTCTCTCTCGAGTGAAGACTGCCGAAAGATTAGATCCTCGAAAATTATATGACCAAAAGCTATCGACAAAAGAAACCTCTGAGATGGGTTTAGTTTGGTATCTGTAATGATCGTAATTCTTCGCAGTAGTACGCACACAATACCTTCCGGGAAATCTCAATTAAGATACCATGGAGAGACAAAACTACGGAGGAATGCCTTATTTCACCTAATAAAACAGCTGATTCGAGAATGCCAGGGAGATATGAAGGCAGAGATGGGGCTAATAGGATTGATTACGCTTGCCTACGATGAAAATAAGACTTCAAATATTTTGCTTCACCGAAGCATCATCTGGAATGGGCATGATGCTACAGTTTAGCGAAACTAACCGAAAATAAAAATTCTTTTCTGGGGAAACGCCAAGTTACTTATGTTTATTCCTTGTTCATTGACATGGAATCCCACGAAGTATCGGCCTCGACTATCTCTCAGAAAAAAATATTTCGCTTTTATACTTATACATACCGTCCACTACTTAATAAATTCATTCCTCTAACTGGCTTACCACTTGCATATAAATGCTACCTTTCATGATTGAACTCCGGTATTCAAGCGACAATCACAATAAATACTCCTCAAAACTACAACAGAATCTTTAAAATACTATATATTATCATTTCGGTCTTTTCGGCAATGTACGAAAACACGTCGGACGCCGTCGCACAAAATCCAATCCTCATTCCGCACCGCGAAATTAACCGGCAGAGACAAAGTATTATTACGGCTTCGCGGACTCTTGGTTTATTCTAAGTTCCCGGGAAGTCCCAAAACTTCTTCCTCTCTAGTTCATCATCATTTCGTTCAATGGGTGTGGGCGACAGCAAAAGTGGAGGGAACTTAAGCAATGTTTGTTGAATCGTACCAGCAATAATTATCCTCGTGAACAAGAACGGACCGTCAACCGACGACGGTTAAGATGTTCGTCGCCGATTTAAAAAAAACTAATCATAGCTTCGAAAAATATTTTTACAGTGCTGGGAAGGCGAGTGATATAACCGCCCAACCGCAAAATTTTTCATCGTTTCGATGGCTAACCCGAAGCTGAGAAAACTTATATCATGACCCATTTCGTACTCTCATGAGCCAGCTAACCAGGCCATTTGACTAAACTTAGAATTTATTTATCAATGCTTCTAATCATATTTCGATTAATTTTCTTTTTAACCCACCGTATAAACTTTGCAAAATCAATCGTCTGAACCGAAAGGGGATGACAACGATGAGAAACTAACCTTGCGGAGTTTCAGGGAAATGTTTCCTTGTCCATTGATGTTGCGAAAAGCATGAGCAAATTAGATATGCATCCCGTCTGAGTACATCCTTTCCTCCTCCGGAAAGGATAGGCACCCGGAAGTAACTACAAGAGCATCTCCACGTCCTCAGTTCAGAGAAGTACTCCACTTGTGTCGAGGGACTCGGCTGGAGGGAGGCTGAGAACGCTGGCATTTTGCTCTCATTAAAATCTCTCCTCAAAAAGTCACCCTCGAAGGGGGAAAAGGGAGGGCGGGGGGGGGGGAGAGGAAGGGGTTGGTGCACGTGAGGAGGAAGGGTCCGCCTCGGTTAATTTCGTGATTATTACTCCGCGAACCTCTCGAGATGAGCTTTTTGCCCGGGGATCGGAGATTAATTCTGCACTTCCCTCTCCCTTAGTCCCTGGCGCCGATCCATTTTTCCTTAACCTTAAGGAATGTGAAACGTTTTATCGACACAACCCAAAAACATATCGATAACATCAATCAATTTTGGAAAGTGAGGCATCTAAGGAGTTATCGAGATACTCATGTCGATAAAACGCACTAACTTGAACCTTTGGAACACGAATTAAGCGATGTGGTAAAGAGAGCACCGAGGTGCCACTTCGCTACGCCCAACTTGATTCATTGAAATGGTAAACCAGTACGCCTAGTAATGGGTTAAATTCCAAGAAACTGCGGGAGATGCCGCGACAGTAACTTCGAAAGGAGTCATTCGCTAAGTGTGCATTACAACCATTTCAGTGGGTTCACAAAGTTCAAAAATCATTCACCCGGACCGGGATTCGTACCCTGATCCCTACATTTCCGACTGAGTGTTTTAACCAGTTAAGCTATAGAGACGTCATGTTTAACTCGGAAATTTTGGGTAGTATAAGGTTATCAGTGTTCTGTAGTTGATTCATTCATAATTGAGTCGGTGCCCGCTTGGATATCGGATATTCTCGCAGGAAAACTATGGCCCTTTTTTTTCAAAAACATTAGTCCGCTCAATTATTCTCATCGATTTTTCAACACAAACATTTCGCGAGTAACTCACGAAACACAAGTTCCACAGAGATAAAATTGGTCCATTCTCAAAAAAAAATTCATATTGCGAAAATTTTCGACGGCACGAAAAAATACTGCCGCATATAAATGCAAATTTTATCGATACGCCAATCCCTTCTGATGTAGGTACTGATTTATATAAATAGAGGTATATATTTTGCCACTTCCCTCCACCCCCCACCCCTTTCCCTCCGCGAAATCCCCAGACTCTCCAAAATAAAATTTTCCATTCGCCGGAACTCGATCCGCTTCGTCTCCCGCCACTCGGTATTTCTCGCCTCCTCCCAAACCACTCTCCGTTTCGGGGACGGAGTTGGCGGAGGCGGGGAGGAGGGCGAAGCGAGCGAGGTTCGGTGCGGGGACGGGGGAGAAACGACGAGAAACCCACTTCCTCCGTCTTTAGGAGGTTTGCTCTCGGGAAGATTTTTTTTTCTTCCATTTCCCTCTTTTAGAAGAAAAAAAAACCGTTTTTTACTTTCACCACCATCCTCTCCCCCTGCGCGAGAAGAAAGGGAGAGGGCGACCGTGCGCCTTTGCAGAACGCATTCGACTCGCGATCCCGCGCGTGCCGCGGCATACTTATTAAACCCTTAATCTTCACCCGAACAGCCGTCGTAAATATATTTCTAAGCCTCCCCAAATACACCTCCACACCGCCCCTCCTCTCCGAGTTTAGGGGCGTGCGTATGCGGGGGGGGGGGGCTGGGGGACAAAGGAGATTTGGGAAACGAACGGCAACCCGTGGTGGAGGGAAATTTCGATTTTAATCCGCCATGACGTTACGCGCGTTACCCTTTTTCACCTCCACCACTACCCTTCAACAAAAATACCTCCCCCGTCCCCTCTAACGTGCCACGAAAAAAACTTGTTGATTAAACCATCCAGGGGGGACCATCCCCCCCTTCCACCACCAGCATTAATTAATATTATTATTTTTTCGTCACAAAAATCGACGTCCCGGCCCCGCTACCTTTTTTTTATTTTATCTTTTAGACTCCGCATCGAAAGTCACCAAAGCTCCTCTCCGCACGTATGAAAAAACCCCTCGACGATGCGATGGGGACCGATTGGCGAGGATGGTGGGAATAAGGTGTTGTGGGAGGAGGAGGAACGGGTGTGTGGGAAAAAAAACGTGGAGGAGAACGAAAAACACGACGGGGCTCGTTCCTCCTCCCGGCACCTGCCTCTCTCCCTCGATCGCGATCTGCCCGATCGAGGAAGGGAAAGGACCCCACGAGTCAATCAGGGTAAAAATGCATGAGAGAATATAGAGGTTGAGGAGGGGGGGGGAGGGTGAGGGTTCACGTAGGGGATAGGGGAAAGGGGGTGAACGCAGTGTACGCATCCAGGCGCCGATCACATAGCACCCTTTCCACCCTCCCTCCCCCACGAGAGAATCCTCGAAAAAAACTCACGCGATTACGTGGTGTTGGAGGCGATTGGTTTCGAGGGGGAGGGGGGTGAAATTGGCGCGAGGGTTGGGGTTGGATGAGGGGGGGGGTTGTGGGTGTCTGTCACATCTCGGATGGACCAGTCGATTAACGCGACGCGAGCATTTATTCTCTTTGCGAGCACGCGCTTTAATCCCTTCACTTTCGCGTCCCGTAATCCTTAATTTCTTATTTTTTTTGGATCGCAAAACGGGAAGCTTCGAATAACACGCAAACGAAAAAAAAACAAAAGCACCGATCTATTTTAATTTTTCGATCGATCCCCCTATCCCTTCTAATTCACTTCTCTTTTTTTTTCACCCAATTCGTCCCCGAAACCAAAGAGCGAGGTTCACTCGCGTTGGGCGTTGCTCGACGTCTCGCGACGCCGCGCGAAATACACTTCGCGCATTCTGCGAATAATAAAAAAAAAGACGAAAGAACCGAAGCAAAAGATATCCTAATTCGGCGCAAGACATTTTGTTCGGTCCCGAATGCGAGGAGGAGACTTGCTTGGAATTTCTCTCTCAAATTGAGCTCCTTTGTCACGAGTCCCTTAATTTTTTTCCGGGACGGAAATGGAGACCTCACCGTCGACGCCGCCCAGGGTGATCCATTCGCGCGACCTGGAAGTCACTCATAGTGGTCTATCGATCGCCGACTTTCGGCGCTTGTGAGGCATCGCCAAGCGAGATCGTATTGTCATGCGTTGCTCATAAGTCGAGATCCGATACGACTGTTATGCTAGCGGGACTTCATAAGAGGAATTGACGCGCATACGAGTCTACTTGGGAGGAGTACGTGCACCATGGTCGCACTTTGCAGCAGTTCACGATGAACTGTGATAGCGATCGGTTTCGCCACTCGGATTGAGTGTAGCTGCCATCCTAGCCGATGGCGTCCTTCCTTTCCACGAAATCGTTCAAATAAGGCTAATCATCACGTAAACAGAACATTTATTGCCCATTATGGACTTAAACGAGTAATTATATTATTAAATAATTAAATTTTTTATTTGCGTATTATTGCTAATTTCTTCGATGGTGTAACTAAGACTTTGATAGCTTTGCCGTTGCTACGATGAGGACGAAAACATCTTTCACCACATTCAGGTGCGTTTCACCATCCAAGTCGATTTGATAATCGATTCGATAAAAAAAATCGCCACGCAACGAGTCGACTTCTGCGTGCATCCGTATCTATAATTTGCAATGCGCGATAGGTTGTTTTGTACGTCGGACCTCGATGTGAAAAAATATCACGGTGGTGAACGGGTTGGTTTCGATTGGTTACACGCATCGAAAAAACATCGCGTGCCGTTATCTCCGCGACCGCTTGCAGTCAGTGTGGAGGGAGGTGTGAAAATCAACCTGCGGTGAAAAGGTTTGTCAAAATCACAATTCCCAAATGCACCCGAAACGCACGCCGTGACACTGCCGCTGTCGAAATGCGATGCGAAACGAAAATCTTTCGCTCTCCCTCACACCGCCCACGGGGCAAATGCGAGCAAAATCGCACCGTCGTAATCGGCGGCGCGAACTCGCAAATCGCAAAATCACGATCACTACCGTCAAATTTGGAATCAACCATCAAAGGTGATAATGACGAGGGCTGTTGTCACCACTTAACGCGGACTGGCTCCATTACCTGAACAGCAATTTACTTGCGCCATGTGGACTTCAGTTCTGATTCCGTTGACCTGTGGATCTCTCCAAACGGGATTATTTGTTTCTCAATTGCCATCATGCCTTTTAAGAGCGGCATGGGAACCATTACACCGACGTCAATGCGAGACCCAGAAAGATAATTTAACGGAGCGAGAATGTAAATACATCTGCGGTGGGGAAAGGCTCCAAGGGAGGGAATGACGAGTACTCATACCAAATAGTGTATCGTTATTTATATCGGGCGGAAAACAAATAGCATAAAAAGGATACAGACATACATATTGAAAGGCAACGAGCACCGCTCACGATGATTTAAAGTGGGCTTTTGCAATAGCACTTAAAAACTAGAAAACTTACGAAAAGTGACCATCAGTTAATCATCTGAGGCTCATTAACCTTGGGAAAATTATTCACAAAAATGGAAATACAAAAACCTAGCCTTCGTCGCTTTATGGTTCACGTAAATAAGGGCACGGATGGATAAAAACCATATTACATTTTTAACCTATCTTATCAAATGATAAAGGTAATTGTTTCATGCGTAATTAAATGGCGTTTTTTGAAAAATTTAAAAAATGGTATACTTTTCTGACTTTTGAAATGTTACATTTTTTCCCGTCGCGTCGACCTCCAATACTTATGCCAAAACGCTTGACGTGTATCACGGCGTATTTATGCACACAGCTAGCCTCGCTGCCAGAGGTAGGTCGACACTTTTTTTTTACTCTGGGAAGCTCGAATTATTAAATTGTTGACTTGGGCTGAATTTTGCATTAAAAATATTAAAGAAATGAAGGCGGTGAAGTAGATTAAAAAGCGAGCGGACAAATTGTAGTCTCCATCCTAAAAAAAAAGAAGCCTCAAGTATTGAACTAAAGATTTTTCTAATTTCATCGGCGGCAACGGAGAAGGAAAACGGCAATCATTCCACAGCCAATTTTTTCTGGGGTGATCCGATGATCTCGTCGACGCAAGTGTTATGTCGTTTTATAGCCCCAACCCCCTCTCCGCCCCCAATGGGACGAGGACTGATGGCCGATTGCCTCGCGTTAAGGGCGATACAAAAATTTGCGGCCATCGGAACTCCCCGCAATCTGTTCGCCACTTGGAGCGCAGGACGCCTTCGGATCGGATTAGGGCCCGCAGGAGCCTCACGCCGAACTCCCAACCTATTCACCCTTTTGGGGGTTGGGGGGGGGGGCGCTGATGGAAAAAGAATTACCTGAACTGAATTAACAAAAAAATTAACTGAAAACAGGAATGATTTTTTTCCGTCAGTGGCGTAACGAAATTAGCGCCGGGCGTGACAAAAAAGGGTAGCGCTGAACGTGATGCAGTTGGAAATTAGCGTGAAATTAACTTTAAGACACCTTTAAATTACATCGTGAAACGTGTAAAATTAATTTAGGAGGACATTAAAGAAATATTGCACGCTTCCACGCAGTTAATTGCGTGCCAGTATAGATTTTGCGTACATTATGTATTGCGTTTATTCCAGAAAGTACTGAAAAATTCATGGAATCCAAACACTCAAATTGTTATATGAGTGCAGTTCAAAGACAAAGGGATGCCCGGTACTATGCTGTAATTGCTTTAAGGAGGACCCCAAGACGTACAAATGAAGATGCACTCGTCAAATAAATTGCTGATAATACAAAACATTAATGGGAAAAAAATCATGAAGTCGTTTTCACAGACCTAACCTTTAGGTAACTGAAGCTCACAATCATTTTTATCCAATCCTTGCCCACAACGGAATATAAATTAAACACGACCCGGGTTTCAATAATTCATACTTGGTCATCAATCCTATGATTGGTTTGGTGCCGCGCTCCACTCGAGTTCTTCCATCGGCTCAACCCTTCATGTGTATTCGGGTACATTACTTCTCTTTTGATGCCTGCCATTATTTTTTCCACACACCTCACTCATGATTTCTTCCTTTCGACCCCCTCCTCTAGTACAACTTTCCCCCTGACGATTGTTTTCAACGTGCCTCAAAATGTCTCCGATAAGGCTCGTTATTCGTTTTTCTTTCCGGAGTTTCCATCCCACTTCTCACACTCTTATGGTGGAACCTCACCATAAGTCATTCAATTCGGTTCATCCCATTTAATTAATTGTTTCTCCTGCAGCAATATTCCCAATGCTCCCAACCTTCTTTTCCCCGCAAATCGTACGAGAGTCTTCTATTTTTGAGGTCCCCCAATACACACGACGGCGTACTCACTCGAAGAGATAGCACTCTCCACAAAGCACCTCAAGTAGGGATCGGGATACCACTGAAAAAGATCTGCCGTCACCAGGCCCTGAGGATGGGAGCCCGGCCCCTGAGAGTGGGAAGCCAGTAAGCTAGCCACCGCACCATCCCGATCCCGGAGACTTGAACTCACCTCATACCCGCATAACCCAAGCCTCATTACCGCCGAGAAAAATTTAATCGTCATGTAATTTATCCTTTAGTCCGTAACGACTGCATGCAGTAAATACGGAAGATGAATACTACATGTTTTCAAAAACTTTTGAGTTTCATTGATCAATAAGTGTTACTGGCCTCACTATTTTCTTTTAATTCCATGGATAAAATATAGAGAACTCATTATAATAAGGGTCTGTTAAATGAGGCGAAAGTAATGGCTGGCAATTAATAGAAGAGGGATTATACAGTCTGAACTTTTTCATTCATTAAGAGTTGTTTAAAAACTTCGCGGAAACCCCGCAAAATTTGAATACACAGCATTAATTCGTTTAAAAACGTTTTTTTTTTCCAAAATTAAGTTCGGTGGTGGTCGCTTAATTAAAAGTAAATTTGATACGCATATGTGACGAAGCGCCTTAAAACACTTGACTCTCTAACAGCGGCGTAAATCATACGCCAAAAGTACTGAAATAATGCATAAATAAGCGACATGAGGCCGGTTAAATAAAAAAACCCCGCCTTTTTTAGTGAACAAAACTAACCTGGTAGTAAAACATTTTTTTCTCGTGTACAGGCACACTTCTAAGGCTTTTTAAGGGACATATTTCCAAATTTCGCCAGAATCAACTCCCATTTGACCCGACAGCCTTAAACCTGGACATTTTATCCTCCTTCTCCTCCCCCCCTCCTCCACCCGTATCACTCCACCTCCCCCAGTCACCCCAAACTCCTCCTAAACTTCCCGAAAATACCAAACCCTGCTGATCGTACAAAATTCATTCTCCTCCGCTTCTTCATCTTTATGAGGGGGGGCGGGGACGTGATGAGGGTTTATCCTACCCCCACCCCACTCCCTCAAGTCTATCAAACGGTTTTCTTTCCCGTATACGAGGCAAAACTCGAAGAAGTGGGAGCGGCAACCAGAAGGTGATGGGGATGAACTTTGGGCGTATCTACTCCACTGGAGGGAGTGGGAGGAGGGCAAGGAAGGGACCTCGCAAAGACGCAATGGAAACACTCGCCCCCACCCTCACCGCCAAAAATCCTTTCTCGGTTCGAGCGGTTTTGTGCTGCCGGTATCGACATGTGGTTAACGCGAGAGTCGACCACCATACGAATAACTCCCTCCCGAAAACGAATAAGGTTAACTTTCCGAGGCGTCGCTCCAAATGATTGCGAAGGGGAGTAGCGACAGCCCTCTCCAGCTGCGCAGTCTTCCTTTTTTTTCAATTCAATCCTTTAAAAAACTTCCGCGTAGTCCAAGCTTGCGGGTGACCCGTACGTCGGTCCCAACGGGCGAGGAATGGGCGTGGGGGTGAAGGGAGTCCGGAGCGAAGCGGATCGCGGTGACTACGGAGAGTCTGCAGATGCAATGTGGGAACTATTTTCCAACGGGGAGCCATTTTCGGGGGCGACCATTCTAAATTAAAACGACAGGAAACTTAATCAATGCATCAGAGCGCGCGGGGGCGTCGAAGGGACTGGACCTGGGGTCGGTTAGCAGGACATAAAACTAAATAAAGGTTAAGCTAACGAAAAATCTGTTCAGTGCAAAAACCCTCGTTAGATAATAGTTAAATCAATTTCCAGAAATACGTACTATGGGAGCCACTTCTCATGGCATTCGACAATATTTCTCAACTCGAAATCAATCTTTCGAACACACAAAAATAATCTTGTTCTTTTCGTAACTCTTTTAACTACTTCGTGACTTTTATCATTTCCCACATGCCGCCTTCTTACGTGGAAAATGATTCACTAATTTAAAAAATGTAAACAGTCCAAATTACCAAAACCCGGGACTTGAAAAAAGCCCACAAAAATATCAGTTTGCCTTGCCGGGATGTTAAAGTTGTAACGTAGTGCAAAGTGTAACGTAGTGCCTCCGCTTACGCTGTTTCTATGTCCCCAGTTCGGTTCTCAACGAGCTCGATTCCAATTACTGATCGCTACCAGTTCTCTTACAACCAGAGTCATTGAGTGCAAGTACACAATAATATATTCATCACAACCAATTTTAATTTGTTGAAAATAATATTTAAAATGATTCCTTAAAAATCAAAAAACTTAAAAGCTACATGGTCGCGATCAATGCGTACAAAGGTACTTATTTTTCCAAAACTCTTCGGCACAATACCCCTAATTGTCACGATTATCAAAGTTGGCGAAGATCTTAGGAACAACGAACGATAAAACAGTCTCGTGTAACTTAACGGTGTGATACCGATGCGAACACTATCACACGTGAGTAATATGATAACAGGCTGAACATACAAGGAGGATTCGAGATTAAGAATTTTCAAAAAAAAAGTGTTTACCGAGTATCATATCAACCTTTCCGAGAAAATCCCAATGCTTCCCTCTATCTCTCCCGGTCCCATTGGATGTCCTCGACAAACAGGCCGACAAACTACAAACCAATACTCAGATTTTTTCCAGGAGCACGGACGGAGAACTCGCGGGTCCCCAACTTGGACTTAAATCCGCTGGCAGGTCGCTGAAGTGACTGCGGAGATTTTCAGATTATCCCTCAATTAACGTTGATCGTCGAACGTCCGCGGGAAAGGGAGTGAGAGAGAGAGAGAGAGAGAGAGAAAGGAAACGGACGACTCTAAATCGCGTAATTTGAATTAAGTGACGTCCACGTGATTGCAACCCCGCCATTCGAATCCGGTTGGTTGTTATGGAGGAGAGAATGGAGAGGGTGGGAGGAGTAGGAAAGGACTAGCGCGTTGAATTTCGCCATCAAACGGGGTCGGCTAACATCATCCTAATCCTTCGAAACATGTTCGATTCAATCGACTGGTGGACGACGCTCGCGGCAACAATTAACAGTCCATCCACGTCCAGATCTGGCCCAGACGGAAAATCTAACGAGCGCTCGGCTGGGTGCATTATGTGGGACGTCACGTCCACGTGTGGAGAAGTTAGAGGGAAGCGAGTTCTGGAGAAAATAAATCATCCGATGGGTCATCCGCGTGGACAAACTCGCGAAAGTGCGCAAAGAATTAACCGGCGGCGAAAATGACATTCACGCCCCCTCTCCCATCCCGAGCACCATCTACGTGTGCTTGGGCGAGGGACCTTTTCTCACAGAAGCACCAAGGACAGTCCTTGCACGACACGAAAGCGCACTGGTGTTAAGCGAATGCACCCGAGGTGTGGCCATTCGTCGGGGAGAAATCATTTACCTCGACAGGAACATGAACTCGAATCTCCCGACAAAGGAAGACACGTACTGATCACATAACCGATTTTACATTCCCTCGGAAAATTCGCTTAGACTCTGTGATGTTCACCGATTTCGGTCCGATAGGTTTCCATATTATAGTCAGTCCCGACATCTGCCTGCGGCCAACGTAGTTTATCTTTCGGAGTCTTTTTCGAAGACGTCCAACGGACCAATCTAGACAGAGTGCCCTGCATGAAGGAAACGAGGCCGATGTTGTGATTGTATTGGGGCATTATGACAAATCAATGATCGCTGTAGTAGCGAATATTGGATTCACTCATTCAGTGAGAAGTTTCCAGGCAATGTTTGCCCCATGAAATCGACTTAAACTGATTGCGATTGGACGGGACCGCAACTCAGACTCTCCCCGGCGAAGAGGCAGTCGCTAAACTTTCTGTTCTCTCGAACATAATCATTTCAGCTAATCCTCAAAGAGGATTGGCCCGAATCAGTTTTGCCGAAGTAGTTAGCGCCTGGACTGATGCATCACAACTGCAACTGGGTAATGTTCGAATCCTCGGGAAAGGTAACATTATTGCGTGGAAATCTAGAGGCGAATTTCTTTCACTGCTATTTCGAGGGGAAATTCATCGTGAGATACATTCGCCATTGCAAGTGTCGTGCTCAATACGCAACCGTTGTGAGTGCGTACATTGTGCCACGACGGTTTTTTCACGAAAATAAATGAATTCTTAAGGCATTGTTCATCTTTCAATATTTCCGCTTCTGAGGTACAATGCAGAGTCGGGCATTAAAGTTTCCTTGTCCAGCCGGGAGGCTGAGAGAACATTACGGATAATTGTGAACCCTTCATTCATTGACTGCTGAATTCGCATTGCTTTATCGTAGGGTAATTCAAAACGAATGAGACGAATACTCTTGTATATCGCCTTCACTGCGTTTCGCGCCCGGGAGCGCCGGTAGTTTTAACTTCACGGGGCAACATCCTGGTCTCCAGTTTCGTACTTCCTTGAGGGATAATTAAAAACTGTAATCTATAAGGGACTTTTAATTACAGCTATGACACCTCATGCCTTGAACTCATGCGAAAGAAAGTGCGTCCTGCAGAATATTAAACGGATTAATTTCTTCGCAAATGCTATAGTGGCTGGCATTTTGAAATCGAAAAACATTCTTAGACAGTCTTCTACTAAAGACATCTACGTCTTCTTATCAGCAGATTCGTCCATTCCCGCCCCCTCCCTTCGTGATAGGTACATACGCGCAATCACAAGATGCATGAGTCAACGACTATGAGACTTATATAAACACCTTTATCTCTCCATTTGAGCTTTCTTATCTTATACCCACTGCAGATTGTTTGGGTAACACTATCGCTTCGAGGAAAAGCTTATTTATCGTTTTATGGTTCGAAGGTGACGCACAAACAGCCTCAATAATTGTAAAGAAAGTTGTAGCATAGGTGTCCCTCTTTTGATGAAAAGAAAATCAGTCAACGGCCAAATTCTTCTTCTTCTTAATTCGTACTTAAACATCTCTTAATTTCCGTAGATAACGATACCTTCCTCGAGAGGAACTGGCAACTGTCGATCCATCTTTTGACCAGTCTTCTATATACATTTACGTTGGCGTAATAACTTCCCTTTAAGTGCTTTATGTGCTAAACCACTCCTTGGTAAAAACATTAAACGTTTAAGTCGAAATAACTTAAGATGCGATCATTTAATTTGCATTTTATCTAATCGAATTCCTACGTCCTAAACACGTATCCATGCTAAATAAAATTCTGGTTGCGCAAACACACTTGAAGAACAATTTTTATCGCCCAAGTGTGTCATTCTCTTTCATGTAAACATGGAAACTGACTAGACAGACGTTTATTGACAGAATAACACTGGACTTGCAAAGGCGCTGCATTTCTGAAGTGTACATATCCGAAACCGACCCACCACGCTGTGTGCTGGACTAATGAGCACGGCGACCGGCGGAGTTTCAATTGAAAGTTCCAGAAACTTTTCCCATTCTTTGCGAGTACAGCCCGACGGCCCTTAAATTATACCATTCCCTCACAAAGTGCAACCAACTTTGATCAAATGAATGCATTTCTCTCTCTCTCTTTTTTTTAAGAGACTCCCGACGTTTAAAACTCAATTCTCCAGGTAAAAGCAATTAAGGCGCCTTCTTATGCAAACGCATACAACTCATTATGATAAGAATTACGTAGTCTACTGTTTTTAAAAGTAGCTTTTGAATGGACACGAGATACATATTTTGCCTCTCCGAACGAAACACAACCTGACACCGCACACTACGATGAACGTGACTACCCACAAATAAAATTCAAGTCCCAGTTCACTAGTGGCGTTTAGGTTTTGGGTTGTTCGACGATTAAGGGCACGTTACAGAGTTACAACCGCGGTAGCGAACGCCTTTTACGTCAAAACGGGTCTCCAACAACGCCCGTGGCGGCGGCATTCAACGACCCTATGGGTTGGTTGTCTGTAACGTCCTACCTTCCTTCATAGCCAGGCCCAGGCCATGATTTCTGAAATGATTGGTAATTTAGGATACGATTCGTGCCCGGGCGGTAATGTTAGTACGCTTGCATTGAGGAGAGTGAGGGGTGTTATTCAGAGAGAGAGAGGGAGAGAGAAGCGTAGTGTAATCATCGCTCCTGGTCCAGAACCCACGACGCACGGAAATCTGCCAGAATAAGCTAGATAAATACGGGAAACGCACATGCATTCGTGAAGCACACCAAACGCCACAACGGCGGAACGAGCAAAAATATCCTCCATTCCAGGACATGACGGAAAATGGAAAAAAAATTTGAAACAATAATACCGGAGCACTAGCAAGCCAGCGGAATTAGGTATCCCTTCCTTTTCCGAACTATGAACTATGCGCCGACTGTGTAAAAAAATAATACTCCTCTTTTAACCGCCTTTCACAACCTATCGGTATTCCCTTCGCGTTAAACTACGAAGACAGGGGGGAAGTTTTGATTTTCCCGCATATTTTTCTCTCAAAATAAAAAAAAATAAATATCTACGCTGGCGATATCAAGTTCGAGAATCATCTCGGGCGCGTGCAGGAAAACATCGTGTCGGTCAATCGGCAATTGCCTAGTCGGAAGGGAGGTCGCTCGTAGAACAAGAGTGGAGGAGGGAAATGGGAGAATGAGCGGATGGAATTAAGCGGGGGTGGGAGAGATTGGCGGGAAGTTCGGAAGCCCAGGGAAATCCGTCCGAGGTGGTGGAAACATCAATCCTTAACCATACACACGAACAGGAATGGGGGACGAACTATTACCCCCACTTTTCAGTTTCCAAATCCCATCGATGCCACCATCAATGTCCCATTTTTTTCACAATTCCGCAGAGTCGAACATGCTAAATCGGTGATCATCACAGGACTTTACCTGAATAGACATTCATTTCGAAGGTCGACTTTTTCGTGTGTCGTATCCGGCCCAATAAGAGACCAATATCGATTGCGACCGTGTGCGATAATGGATTTATTATTCACCATCCGAGTGAATTCGATTTGGTCGTCCAAATCGTCCGGATCCTAGTTGTAAAACTTTTTTGTATCCATTGACCGAACTGGTTTGGAGCGTTGTTATCACGAAGGCAATGCAGACGATTATTTTGAACTGCGATTCACTTTCCAAGAGGAGAGTGGATCTGATTTTCAATTCTATAAAAATGGATCACTGGCGTGTCAAACTCCCGCATGCATCCACAACTTGATCGGATTTTATTTAAAAATCCAGCCCGCGAAATGTGTTGCCGACGTGGGAAGCTAAAGGTCTGACGTTATATTTTTAAATTGGAATGAGATATACGAACAAAAGGCCGCCCGGGAGGCTTAGTACATACATACCTACAACGTCAAAAAGGAAATCACACGCGAAAGCTTCGAATGACGAACATCAACATACCCCTCCCTTATATTCCCTTCCGTAATCCCATCGCCGTTCCCAACATGCCTTCGTGCACCCCTGGATTAGTTTAATATGATTATGATTTCCTGGGCTATCCGCACTCAACGTATATCTCTTTTTACTCAGTTTAACATCGAGTATCACGCAATCGTGCGCGCACGTTGTCAGGCCTGACGTTTATTATTATTAGGTAATCTACCGGTTAAGGTAGGTTTTTGGATGGACACAACTATCAAATAAACATTTTGTGACTCCCCACCTTGCAAACTAATCTATATCAGGTCCCTCTTCATCTCCGTGTACTTCATTCCTCCCTTCATCCCGTCCAACATCCCTATCCTGTTCCTACCCTTACCTCGCTTGCCCAACATTCTCCCCTCTATTACCCTCTTCAACATTCCACTACCGCTCAATACGCCTTTCATCCATTTTTCCTGCCTCCATAGGATTTCTCTCAACAAACCCCTCTCCTCCCCCATCATTTCTAGTACTTCCTCATTTGTTTTCCTTTCGGTCCATTTCACCTTCTCCATTCTTCTCCACACCCACATTTCAAAAGCCTCCAATCTACGTCTATCCTCCTGCTTCAGCGACCACGTTTCCGCGCCGTACATAGCTACGCTCCATATCAGAGTTTTTACGAGTCTTGTCTTAACATCCCTACTCAACGTCCCCGTCATCAACTCCCTCCTTGAGAAAGCCTCCTTGCCTAGCGCAATTCTTCTCCTTACGTCCCTACCACTTTGACCGTATTGGTCCTTAAGTTTTGGTAAATGCAACTAAATATTTAAATTTAGGAGAGTATTAAGAGTGTACAGTGAACGGTTGCGATATAGATATCCTCACCTTGCTCTGCTAAACCACCACTCCTATTCAAACAACTTGTCTCACTTTGATCGGCCCTATTTGACATGTACGTAGCTTTAGGACGCCATGCATTCAGTCAAACGGATCTAGCTTCCTACAGCATAAAAGCACATATTCATTTTGCTATCCTTTCCAATACACATTGAACAACACTACAGTGGGATTGGTAAAATATGTGGCACTGGAAAAAATGTCCCATGACGAAAAATTACATGCGAATGCGTGTTACTGTCTACATTTTTGTTCAAAACGTAAACCGCCGAAAAATAGCGATGTGTAAATATTCGTCGATATTCAACACGAGTTCATAAGATTATCAATCACTAGATACTGATTAGCCTGTTGATTTTAATTGGACACGAAAATCAATTTAAACTGCGTAAAAAAATCGAAAGCTTCAAGAATATATCGTGGTCATTTTCATCAGATTACATTTATATCTGTGCTCAGTTGCTATTTGAAAACTTTCTTTAAAGAGTCCAATTTTTTTCCACGCCATTAATTTATACACCCGACCATGATCGTGCACGGGGAAAAAAAGTTATTGCCGGCAGTTAATAATAACGCATGGCAGCTGTTAAACTTGAAATAACCGATAATTTCGGGGAATTATATACTTTCGTTCGGGGTTCTACAGTAGCTTCAATCAACGACCATCAACTCAGCAGTCGTTCAATGCGTATTGTTTCTAGGAGCCAACAACTCTACATCTACTTATATCATCAATTTCGGAAGTGTACACTAATTTTCAAAGCTCAACCTGAACAATTTTTTATGTCTTTCACTCCATAAACGGACGTATTTTGATTCCAATCCCTGAATGAGAGTCAAGCAACGAAGTTGCCCGCAAGACCTTGTGGATAAGGGAGTTGGAAGTTAGCAACATTCATAATTCGGATTAGAAAGGATACCCACTCATTCGTCTGGAAGCACCGGCGTACTTATACAAAGCTAAGACTGGCCCTTGCCTCAAGTTCAATGCCATAAAAATTTATTATGTTCTCTCAATACGATATTAACTTGCCGTGAAGTGCCTCTCTTATCTAAGAAACAAGTTGCAATCATTCCGTATGCCTAACCATGGGATTCGTACCAGGCCATTCAACGGTCGCAGAGGAAAACAATAGCACAATACAATAGCTTGAGCCGATGACGGATTACTGATGAACCTTTCCACGGCTGCAAGCACACGAGGCGACCCCGATTATCCACTGAACCTTGAATGCGTCCGTTAATATGCGGATTTCACAAATCTAACTTTCCTCACGTTGACCAGATAGTTGTCGCGAGGAGTGAAGTCCCCCTGTTATTGGGATGAGGATGAAGGATGAACTTGGGATGAGGCAACGTCCGATAGCTTAAACAAACCCGACAAGATCCTATAAAATCGTAAATTAGGAGCAAAAATCCACAGCGGGCGACATAATTGGGTGTCATAGAAGAGCCCGGAGCTCTATAAACCATAAACACACTAATCAACCCGAAGGTCGGTTTAGTAGGTGATGGTAGAGTTCACCCATGTACCAAGCCCGACGGCGTGTGAATATTCACACATCAGGGTAGGGGGGCCAGTTCCTTTCCCTGTGCCGGTTATGGTTTCCCAGGAAGATCTAGTACCCGAAAAATCAACTAGCTTGGGTGGAGCTGCAGGTGCCCAGAGTGCCTTGCCCGGGAATCGAACCCGGGACCCTCCGGTCAGTAGTCAACGCTCTACCCACTAGACCACCGCGATCTCTATATTGAAGCGGTATTAAATGTGCTCACTTGTAGGAGACACGCTCGTCTTTCGGGGGCACTGAAAACAAATTGCCCTACTTCCCGACCTCTCGCACTCCCACAGAAAATTCAGGAACTCGCGACCAAAAATCCGGCTGTTTGCTCGGACTTCATCTTCTTCCCTAGATATCTGGCGGAGCTAAGGTGGATGGGATAAAAGTAGTACTTCGCCTGACGCATAATTATAGTTCCGACGCCGACTTCGTCCCCACCGAATTGAGATCCTCCCCAGCTCCCCTTCACTCCCCCACTATCTTGAGTTCGCGGAGCGCCACTTCCAAGCGCACTCCACGAATCAATAACCAACCTCAAGTTTTTCACGGGAATGGCTCTTCAAACAGCGCGGCGTTAAAATTGCACTGGAAAAGGGCACCTTTGACGGGGAGCGTCCTCTTCCTGGAGAGAAGGATATTACTTCACAAGTTTCTCACGCTAGAAGTTGAAAGGAGTGGGAATTTTACGAGGGGACGATAAATTAAAAATGTCTAAAAATGCAGCGCGGAGTTCCCAACGAAAGAGACGTGTGATGGAATAAATTCACGAGTGCACAACACGAATCACAGCCAATCAATATTAAATTCGATCGCAAAAACCAGGAAAACCACGTAAGGTGATAAGGCGAATAGCGTGCTCGACCCAATGACGTTATTTCTATTAAATATAGAGTTTGTCTACGCATAATGCAACAAAAGAAGGAGAATTACTCTTCGTTATCGATTCACCCACATCATGTTCGTGCCAAATGATAGTGTCATATATCTAGTCCATTCATTTGAGTTTTGGAATTAGGACTATCTCAAGTGTAGAAAAAGTAGTGTAATCGCACATATTATAAAACTAAAATTAAAACGTTTGCTGATATCATTTCATTAAGCTTTGGTGGAACTCGGGGAGCAAAGAATTAGCGTAAGCAACGACGAATTGAAGGTCAAATATTCGGCGAAAATAATTCTTGCTCGAAATTATACAACGGAACCGATTTCGCACGAAACTCATAGGGCGACAATCTCAGTGACAGTCCCTATATCATAAATTAAGATTAACAGTCACGCCATTGTCGGCCTGACGGCAGCTATATTGTTTAACTTGTTTACACCTGTAATATCATTGCCTTTGTAATTTTCCAGGCTAATAATTCTAGAGTGAAAAGAGCTGAACAGCTCACGAAAGCAGTGTGTCGTCACACGGCCGCCGCGGGCTAAGACCTCACACACTCTGTAATCTGAAGCAATGGACTAGAGGCCATTGTCAGTCGAAGGAAGGAAACCGATGGAAGAGGGGAGAGCAAATCCTCAGAGAACTGACGTCGGGTGTTTCCGTCTCCGACGGGCTGGGGAGGAATGCGGATTGGCTGCAAGGAAAGGGTTTTCGCTCCTACAAGGGGAAAAGGGGGAGAAAATGGATGAAGCACCAGGGGCAAGCACCGCGGAAGGAGGGCCGCAGGGGTGGTGCTGCAAGCCGGGTGTGCATTCCAGTCAGCGATTGCGTCATTCGACGGCCGCCTCTGTCCTTCTACCCCGCTTGCTATCGCACCTCTAATGCCGTTATCGCGCTTCCATGGCGTTCGGGAGCCACGGCGCGACGCGGCCATAGCCAAGGGGGTGAGGGACCGGAGCGGGGAGATGGGGGGGGGGGGGGCACGTTGAATGGAAGCCCGCCGCACAATGGATGCCCGCCGCCCCGAGGCTCACGTCCGCCCATCCGTCGCTCGAACGAACTCCCCCGCCGCGCCCGTTTATGCGAACTGGGGGAAGTTTATGCGTTATGGGAGCGCCAGGTTGTCCCCGAGGATGAGCTGCCGCTGTCCCCTCCCGCTGCTCCCTCTCCCGCACGCCGTCGAGTTGCGCGGCAGTGCGTCGTGAACACGCAGCGTCGAACGGGACGGTCGCGGCATGAGGGGGGTCATCCCTCCCATTCTATCCAACCCGCCGCGCACAGTGACGTCGTGGGGCGTAGGAGGGAGATTTTTGCTAAGAGGACTTGGTGGGTACAAAGGAGATTCCATTCGCCTTCGGCTCGCTTGATCAGACTTCGACTCCGGTGATGGTCGACTATGGGCCTGCCATTCTTCCTTATCCAAAGCTCCTCACTCTTCAGCTAACATCATACCTCGGCTGGGAACCGTGGAGATGCATAGTTGGGGAGGTTATTCCTAAGACAACAATAACCTATCAGCCAACATGGATGCACTATAGATAAGAGACCAAGCACCCCAACACTTCTAAGATCCGCCTAAAATGAAACTACAAATCCTATGTATACCATGCGTAACAATAAACCATTTATTAAACATGAACAACCGAAATAATATCTTCCTTCCTTCATCCCTTAAAAATGCTTCCCCCCTTACACTCGGCCATCCAAACTTCTCCCATCTTAACAGTCTTCAGCATCCAGAGCTACTCGATATGAAATCCACGTTTCCTGCCATCTGTGAATGTATTCATCGACCTTTCCTCTTACCCTACCGCGCCAACCACTTCTACGTTAGTTTTGAAGGCCATTGATCGAGTATCGTATATTGCATTTAGAGGTATATTTGATGTGTTAATGAACGAATGATTTCACTTAGGTTTTTATGTCGCAACTGAGAACCTTAAGCTTGCTTCAGTTGTGAACGAGGAGAGAGCGAGGGAAGGATGAGCATTTAAATCGACCTGCGCTGGATAATATTTTTCTTATTTAATCCGGGTGGGTATTAAGATCTTCTAATGCATTAGAGGGACTTCCACTTAAGTTTCTCCAGTATTGATTTCACATATAGCCCCTTATAGCAACGATAAGAGTTTTTTCAATAATAAAGAGGATTAATTATGAAAATATAACCCTTAATTAACACTTTCGCTAAAGGATTATCTCTTATTTCCATGATTTCCTTACTCCATAGCATTTTTTTATCGCAAGTTCTCCTACAAGAAGACGATGAGTTCTCGAGACGAGGGGAATACATGAAAACCACGATAAACAAAGAAGAAATAAAGAAACTACGATATTGAAGACACTAAGAAAAGCGTTGATGGATCAGAAATTGTCTTTGAGAAAAAAGAATGAGCAAGCGTACAATGTAGGCTACTGAAATGTTGTTATTAAGAAGAATAGAGAAAATAAGTGGGACATACAGGACGGCTAATGACCAAGTGTCAAACAAAATGGTGGGTGAAGAGACAAAGATTATACGTGACCATAGAAGACAGAAAAAGTGAACGGAGGATAAATTGATAGGTTGTACGATATTATTATTAGGTAATATAACGGTTAAGGTAGATTTTTGGATGGGCACAACTATCAAATAAATATTTTGTGAATCCTAACAAAAGACAATCCAGCAACCTACTCTACATCAGGTCCCTCTTCATCTCTGTGTACTTCTTTCCTCCCTTCATCCCGTCCAACATCTTTATCCTGTTCCTGCCCTTTCCTCGTTTGCCTAACATTCTCCCCTCTATTACAGTCTTAAACATTCCACTACCGTTCAATACGCCTTTCATCCATTTTTCCTGCCTCCATAGGATTTCTCTCAACAGACCCCTCTCCTCACCCACCATCTCCAGTACTTCCTCATTTTTTTTTCCTTTCGGTCCATTTCACCTTCTCCATTCTTCTCCACACCCACATTTCAAAAGCCTCCAATCTACGTCTATCCTCCTGCTTCAGCGACCACGTTTCCGCGCCGCACATAGCTACGCTCCTTGTACGATATGATAGTTGGATTTTAAAGGCTCTGATAGAAGGGAGAATGTTAAATATGTGCGTCAGAGGGAGTGTATGCAGAAATGTATAAGGGAATAATAGACAAACATTTTCTCTTGTAAGGCAAAAAAAAATAATTTCTCGTGATACGTAGAAGTCGTTATGGACCGCCCAAAAACCTACATTTCAAAGGAAGATTTGAATGAAACGAATGATTTTCTCCAGACTGCATACACCCGCGCAATATAGGGCACGTCGAATATCTGTAGCATTCCACTTTTATCAAACGTAGGTCACGGGAATATCCCAAACAGGCCCAGGGATGCAGAAATAGGCAGATGAAATATTAATACGATTGAATGGAGTTTAAACGTGGATTGAAAGGTTTTGCTGCCCACATCACGGTCTCTCGCAACAACTCGCAACTTAATTGGGATGAATTTGGACATCTAAGTCCGTCCGATGTTTGGCATTAGCACAATTATTCATATACCCTGTAGCTTTTTGTTGATATGATGTGCGTATTTCGACGTCACAACGAGATTTTTGGTGAAAATTCAACAATTTTCTTCCGAGATGAAACGATTCTTGCCATTTTTAATTTTCCGCTCACGACAAGGAATATACTTACACGCAAGCTTGCAGAGAGAAACAAATGTGGAGATAGTAATGCGATCTGGAACATAAACAGATGTATAGTTACAACTAAACTAGTAATCAGAAATTATTATAAATTATAATGCAACAATTTCAGAGAGTAAAAATCATTCGCCTTGACCGGGAATCCCTTTAAAGCCCCCAAAATTTCAGAGTGTAAGAGGACGTCTCGGTAGCTTAATTGGTTAAAGCACTCGGCCGGATATCGAGGGATCCGGGTTCGAATCCCGGTCAAGGCGAATGATTTTTACTCTCTGAAATTGTTGCATTATAATGCACACATAGCGGGTGACTCCGTTAAAGTTACTGTTACAGTTTCTTGAAATTTATTATAAATTAATTGCTTTGAGACGATCACATCGATAAATCAAACTCAGTCAGTCGATAAATCGAACTATCACGATTCGATGGAGAAGAATGATTGTTTTATGACGAATGTGACCTCTTAGAAGTAGGAATGGCCAATCGCTAATAATGTCAAACGAGGAGTATTTTTAAGTCACTACTTTAATTTAACTTTTTTCATATCATCAGGTTTGAAATATGCTCCTTTATTTTGATGACTGTATCGCACCATTCTTCTTTTCTGAGATCGCAAATATTCCCTGGCGAATACCTTAAAAATTCCCGGGCATCATAAAATGCCTAGTCAAACCGGAGATGAAAGAGGAAAGATCAACCACTGAACGAATAAGTGCATGGCAGGCGCGAATGCCTAACTCAGAACAATATGACGAACACACTAAAAGCCACATTTCCTTTTCATAACTTTGTATTCTCTCCTCCTTTCACGTCTAGTGTCTTAAAAGCCAAATACCTTTCGCCAGACACCCTCGTAGCGGGGCTGCACATTATGTAGATGCGGACGGCTCATGCGCGCAACTCCGCAAAACGCGGAGAAAGATCTCCAACTCGGGAGGGAAAGATATTCGATGAACATCGACTGAAAGAAATTTACGCCCAAACTAAATTAAGGAAGGGCAGAGAAGCAAAGCATCCTCGGCACTCCCTGGATTACCAGGAGGTAAAGTGGACTACATGAGTCTCCCGGAGTTTCTCTCCCAATATCCCCAAACCGAAAACTAAAATATCTCAAGCATTTATTCACAACTCCACAATATCCTAATCCCCGCATCCGGAGACTTCCTCTCGTGAAGGAAGAGAGGTGCAATAGTGCAAGGATTACTCGCGCCACTTTAGACTTACGAGTGCACCAAGAAAACCTTAGATAGTGAACCTCTCGATGCAGCGTTGAAATAAATTTACCCGATAGAAATTAGGACGGCGATGATAAAATTATGCAGGTATGCAACTTCGCCAAGGAGAGTAGGAAAGGACAAATTATTGATTTCATTGTCCCCTTAGTGCCTTTCCCATTCGGTTCGGCACGCAAGATGAACGGCAAGGGAATCATGAGGAAAAGTTGAAACAAATGTGTATGCAAAATTATTGTTTTATAATTTTTCTATTTACGTCGAACAAACGTATGAAAGAAATAGGAAAGGAACAACACCCATTAAAAAAAATATTTTTGTAAGCATAAAAAATTACAAGTTTGTACGTGGCGTGGCAAGTAAGCATAAACAAGTTCGTACAGTGGCGGTTCCATTACATACAACGAAGGTTGACCTATAGATTTCTGCGTATTTTAGCGGACCAAAAGAGCAATTACTTTGCATGAAGCACTTAGCAGAAAAAGCCCGCATTTGAGCGTGACACGAAAAATAAAGTGCCTGAACTGTATTTTTTGATAATCAAACACATGGCACAGTCTGATTTCATGCCCCTGATTCTAAAGCATCTAATATTATGTGTGTGTGTGGGTATATAGTATATAACGTGTGCATATATATAAATTCAAACACGAAATCCCGCCATACGGCGAACAACTATTCATTCACATAGAAATAGATATAAGGAAAGGGGAAAGGGGAAAGGAACACACATATAGGACGAACACAGGAGAGGTGGGGAAGGCGGAATCAAGCAGACCACTAATATAAAAATATTTTCCTCGACCGGGTCTTGAACACCGGATCTCTCCACTTGCCGGGCGGATGCTCTAACCACCTGAGCTAGCTGTCGAGAAAATGTACTTTACAATGAAATCTGCGATCTTAAAAAGCGCCAAAGTGCTCCGATTCATTAGCCAAGAGATGGCGTTAGGGAGCCGTTACACCGACCAAAGGAGAAATATATATTTATATATACACACACACACACACACACCCGAACCCCGGAGAAAATTACGAAATATCCAAGCTACCTTCCAAAGACAACTCGTGCTCTCGTGAATCACAAACAATTTTCACGCGAAATGCGACTGAGATTTTTATCTAAAGCAGTCATTCAGGGGGAAATGTTTGATTTTTAATATACAAAAAAAAACACGTTGTTGGGGACCATGCATCATTCCCATCTGATTCACAAAAACATCGATAAAACAGTTAAAAGGATATTGATTCAATCGTTAATTTTTAAAATTATTACTGGTAATCTTCCCTTTAAGGTATGTTTTGCACGGACACAGAACAACGCTACATTTCTTAGTTCCGTCTAACAAGAGACGCCATGATATCGCACATCATATTTAACTGTTCTTCAAGTTCGCATTCATTTTACCTCCCTTGAATTCCATCCAACATGCCTATCATTTTCCTCCCCCTAACTCGCCTACTTAACATTCTCCCCTCTATCACAGTCTTAAACATTCCATCCCCAATTAAAATGCGCTGCATCCATCTTTCCTGTCTGCCTTGGATTTCTCCCAATAATCCTCTCTTTTCACCCAGGATGCCTAATATTTCGTTGATTTACCTTTCCGTCCATTTTACCTTTTCCATTCTTCACCACACCCATATCTCAAAAGCCTCCAATCAACATTCTATCACCTTTCTTCACGATAATTTTTCCGCAGCGTAAAGAACTACTCTCCATGCCGATATTTAAGGAGTCCTTCCTTAACATACTTACGAGCATTTAATGTCCTTGCCATCATTTCCCCCTTCTGTTAAAACCTCTTTGCCCAACGAATGTCGTCTTCTTACGTCCGTACCAATTCCACTATCTTTGTCCAAAACGTTACAAAGATATGTAAACTGTTCCTACTGTTCTTCATTTTAATATAAAATTAATATTTTTAACGCGAAAATGGCAAATAAAAGGAGACAGAAGCATTCGTACATGAGATAGTTAAAAATGAGACAATATAAAAACTGGTTTTACTTAAGTCCACAAGGAAGGACGAAAGGCCGTTTAGAATCAATCAAGAGATCATGCAACAGGAAATGGAATACGAGGTACATCCGATGCTTCCTTGTTACATTACCGAGGATGAATGACGGCCTTAATGGCCTATGCAGCCTCACCGTCGACGAGTTTTACGTTCCGTTCGTTACTAGTTAAGAGTGAAACCATAGTTGTTCATGATATTAAAGCTTTTGTCCACCGAAAGAGAACTGGGGGTTGAGTTCCTCGATGGTTTACGCTTACATTCCGAGATCTAGAACATCGAGTAATTCAAAATAATAAGTCCAAATCGAGTCGATACGACTGTCAGCAGGAAATATCCATTTTTTTTCCACGTCACTCCACACTAACAGCGAACGGTGAGAGCGCAGGGAAAGCCACTCGAAGGAAGCTCGAGGGTGGACAACACGAAGCCATCGTTATGGAGGACGGGAACGTTCATTATCGGTCGCAGTTCTGGTGAGGTGAAACGTTTGGATACATTTTCAAGCAAGACGGCTCCCTGGCATCGTATTTCCCTAGGGTAAGCTCGAAGCGATGAGGATACGATTCGTATAAAGGAGCAAGTCGGACAAGCGAAGACGTGCTCGCGTAAGGAAACATTAGAAACGTGTGTCTTGAGATCGGAGATGGGAGAAGTAAGCGGAAAGTCTCTCATCAAAACAATCCAACGAACGATGATTAATGATGATAAAAGACAAACGAATGTTATTATTTTACGCCCTCTGGGGCAGGTGGGAATATTCGAGATGGGTATGAATTAAGGGGGATGGGGTGGAGGAGGGACCCGAAGTCGGTCCGAATGGGATCGCATGCACTTACGTACGGTATCGGGAGTAAATCGGCAATCCAACATTCAAGCATAAAAATAAGGCAGTTAAAACTCATTTCGAGAGGGAGAAAATATTTTCAAATAGCGATGGCAATTACTTTTGGGGAGTGACAGATTTTGCAATTCTAAGCAGTTTTTTCCCTCATGGTAATTTCCTAAACTCTTTATTGGCGGACTTATGTCAACGGAAACTTTGAATTGGGAACGTTTGTTCGTAGCCAGGCGAATTCTTCATTATTTCCATAAGCATTAATATTTAGGGTTTGAATTTTTTCATGCCCATTGAGTAATTGCTTTAATGTAATGAAAAAATTCTTAATAAGACATTACCCTTTCCTGGACATGACCGAGATGGAACTTTCCGAGAGACTAGTTGAACTTCTAAGAATCAAAAATAATTTTCCCGCCATATATTTTCTACAATTCGGAAATGTGATTAAGTGTTTCCTTACAACATTGGCGGAATATTTAATTTCGTTTAAAACTACCAAAATTTGTTTGCTGCCACGTGGATAATGAATAAGAAAATAAAGGCACTTCTGTCTAACACAGATTTCCACTCCCCACCCACTATATAGTCTTGTTTGGATTAGCACTCCGGTGAACCTTCTCAGAAAAAAAAATTACCTGCAACAATAAAGGAAAATAACTAAAAAGCATTTCGAACAAATTCAAACGGAATGCGGCGAATAATTTTACCTCATAAATTTAGGTCAAATTATTTCGAGATTCCACCTTGTCGACATTCGGGGAAGTCAAGAGACTTTCAAGTGCATTTTAAGTGAAAACGAGAAACGGAAATATATCGGCGAGAATCGAGGTAATGGGAAGTGGAGATCGAACAAGAACGCTCAAAATTACGAATTCCTTCAACCAGCAGTTGTAATATGCAATCTCGTGTGCAACGCGTCATTTTTACATTTAGTGTAATTATGAGCATAGCACATGACTACACTCGATTACTTAAGACAATTGTTTTCATTACTGATCTAAAATGTATATTTGTAAACCTTCGGAGTAGATACTAATTGGGGATATATACTAGAGGGAGTACACTAGATTCTGCACAAAAGTACGAAGTAAGATTCTTGAAACAAAAACGGGGACCTAGTTTTCTTGTCCTAGTTCCTATTTTCCCCTGACATCGTTATTACGTACCCATAAATATTTCATTCCACTTCTAATTTTGTGCCATTCTCCCTCATAGTTCGTACATCCAACATACCTCTTCGTAAGTACACGTACATCCCCTGACTTTCCTCTTGGGGAACTCCCTTCAACCGTGTTCCTACCTAATCCATTACGTCTCGAGGAATGTCCAATTCATTTAGCAATAGAACATCAGATTAATAAATGAAAGCCAGAGAATATCCGCTCGTACTACGAAGAATGGCCTGAATTAAATGCGAGGTAAAATGGAGAGCAAAGGAGAACGAGAATGTGTTCGTTATACAACGCGGGCATTGTTACATTCATGGCGTATGCATGCATGAATAGTTTATTGTTCCCCCTAGCCACTAGCAGCCCACATCGCATGCATTGAAAAGTATTTAGGAGTTAAGTACTGCAGTGCATGTACCCGCGATTTACATTATTTCCATTAATAAAATTATTTTGCTGGTAAAAAACGATTAGGAAAAATTTAATATTTGGGGTTGCATGCTTTGAGTTGAAAGATCCCCAGCCACACACCCTAGGGGTAGCTTGCAAGGTACCATGAAGATTTAGATATGTGGACTAGGAAGGCAAATAATGAGGGCCAAAGGGTGAACGAGGTGGAGGTAGGAAGATCACCGAAGGATGACCTTTCTAGTTCCGCCCCGAAAAGGATTCTGGGGCAAACGGACTGTAAAGCCAAGGGCGGGCAAACGGTCCGAGAGAGTAGCACGTCGATTCGCACTATCGCGCCAGTTGACGACCCCGGCGAAAACGTTGGTAACGCCCCGCGAAAGAAATGCGCCTAGCTCGAGCAAAACAAATACACACGGAACGGATCGCGCGCTCCGGGGTGGATCGCCGTCGAATGCCGCCGCCTTTCTCGAGCTCCCGAAAGCGCCGGATGTCGCGGAGAGCTTTCAAGACGAAAAGCAGAGGACCGACCGAATCAAACATGCCACCACGTTAGATGAATCTCAAGTCAACATTATTCTGCCGCTGTGAGCTTCATAAGTGGAAACTTATAACATCTTGCACTTTCCCTAGATGATAAACTATTAAAGCAGTGGATTCACCTGATACATTAACCACGTGTTGCCGGAAATATGAAAAAAATTGCAAAAACCTTTCACTGTTGAAATAGGCACATCCTTAGTGGGGTTTCCATGGGGAACCACGACGTAGGCAGTTTTGGATAGATTTTGAGAGAACCGGCCGTTGATAAATTATTTGATCCGAGGATTTACTAGTGAAATATTTCGTTCCGTGTTATCGGAAAACATTTTTAAAGATTCATTTTCCCAGGAGTGAAAAATATTTTCGTGTCAACCGTCTTTTCGAGTTAACCATTACGTGTAAAACGAAGTGTTACACGTTGAGAAATGTGGGAGCCAGACCAGACTGCGCATTGCGTGCGAACCATTTTTCGTGTCAAGTGGTTTCCACTGTAAATAAATAAGCGGAATATAAAAATGGGCGGGGCCGGTAAACTCCCCCCTCCCAATCCACCCCCCTACCCTTGGTCCCATCTCCCCACGATGCCCTTTTGTACGTCGTCGATCCATTCCGTGCTACTCGAGTTTGATCGCATCGACTCGGCCACCGACCAACACCCTCCACCCGCTCACTCCCGCTCCGGACGCGTCACCTACTTTCGTCACTCGCCGTGTCGGTGGAGGAGGGGGGGGTGGGTGGGAGAGCGAGAGAGGGAGGTCAACCCGTCACCTAAGGAGCTGCCCTTAAATTACTTAAGGATATTAGGTAGGAGAGGCGGGTGGGGGTGTGTGGGGGTGTCATTTCATTAGATTTCTTGCTTGGGAGGGTGATTCAGAGGGAATCTTACGTAAGGTTTAATACTACGTGCACTGATCGTTTATGATGAAAGAATTTTGATAAACCTTGATCGCCATATAAGACATTAATTAAAATACACATATTCAACTCTGTTTTTTGTATTCCTTAAGCATTTATCAGCCTAATGAGGTTATGAAATTCCATTCACATTTCATTGCGTGTACTGTATTCCAATGCCATCAACCGCAGTATTCGTTTGTAATCTCGTCCATTATTATCACTGTTAATAGTCCGATGTAAAGACCAAAAAGTTCTGTTTTCGGACTATGGTTAAAAAAATAAATAAATTCAATCATAAGGCGGTTTGATAGGTGAATTTCGAGTTCACCTCATACTAACCCTTTTATGGCGATGGCCATTTTATTCAAGCACGTGGAATTCGTGCATACGGGGTAGGGGAACCCGTTTCTTTCCCCGAATCGCCTTTGGCTTCCAAGGCATATATAGTATGATATGCGAAAAACCATAGTGTGCCCAGAGGCGCCATCCGAAATCGAACCTGGAACCCCAAGTCAGAAGTCGTCATCTTAAATAATTGCACTATCAAGTGTCCTCTTATTTTAATACTACAAAAGAACAAGCTGTCTTTCAAGGCTGTGTACTTTTTCAGTCGACTGCATCAGTATTTTAAACCTAAGATTGGTTTAATGCAGCCCTCCTCTATTTAGTGTCAATTCCCTCACCCCCTGATACTTTTTTTTGCATAAACATCTTATTAAACTGATGAGCTTTCGAAGTAAAATACTTTCACCAGACCTAAATGTCTTTTTTCAGAAAAAAGGCTCCGTTTGGGATTAACGATAGAGCCGATAATTTCGTACGATAGGGAGGATGGGGGAGGGATTAATATGCTATGAGCGTTTACAAAGGGGGAGGAGTAGAAATACCGAAACGGCCACACGTAACTGAAGGGCGTCTCCTTAACGGGGGACGCCGGCTAAACACTCCTTCTCCCCCGCGGAGGATAATATGACACGACCCCGCTTAACGCTTCGCTACCGGCACAAGAGGCCGGCGATACTCTCCGCGGGCACACCGGGTATTCACCCGTTCAGCTCGCGATATATTTTCGAAAAACCTCACACCCCTCCTCCCAACACTTCAAAGAGGAGGATATAGCGTACTGTTCAGGGTCGAGATGAAAAAAAAAGGGTTCTCGCTGCCCATCGGTCCTTAACGAGCGCCTGGAGAATGCGAAGGAGACAAACCCACTATCGGAAGAGGACCGTAATACCTTTCCCTTCCCCCCTCTACGCTCCCTTATCGAAGTGTTTCGAAGAAATTGGATGACGTCATCGCAATTCGCCGCCACCTCTCCGATATTAGCGAGGCTCATCGAGAGAGGGAGGACGACGCGAATCACCTCCACCCCTTCCCTTCAGGGACCGATATGTGCGGGGGGGTGGGGCCAAGTAAAGAGCAACGAGCCCATCGTCCCCAGCCTCGCGGAAAGAACTCACCCAGTCCCTTTGTGAGGCGTTTCCAATTTTAAAAGCACAGGGCTTGATTCTCTCTCTCTTTCTTAAAAAAAAAGAAAGACGAGGTTCGAAAAAATCTTACGAAAAGCGTGCCGCGATAAATTTCCGACGTTTATACTATCCAAGCAATACGTTTCCCCTCCCCTCTCCCCCCCCCCCTGACTCTCTCTCTCTCTCTTCGCCAGAGCCAATCAACATTTCAAACTCGACTTTCCGCCAAATCCCCGTTCAGGACTCGGTGAGTTCTACCGTGACGATGGCCGTTTTATGCAAGCAAAAAATTTGAGTACCGAAACGAGCGACTGCCACGAGAAATTTTTAAGCCACGTTAAAAAAAAACCGCACGAATAGGTAGCCGGGGAGATGAGTTTTTATTTTCAGAACATAACGCCGAAACTAATGAAAGAAATGGAGAACCGGAACATTTCAGTTGCATATCGTACTTATTCTGTCAAAGACAGATTCAAGTACTAGTTCTTCCCTCGCACAATAAGCAATCATAACAAAATGGAACGCAAGCGCCCGTATATATTTATTTACTTTAAGATAAAAATTTATTGAGCTAATTATTACATGACGCATTTACGCATGCGTGTACGTATGTACATGTATGAACAATGTGTGTACCGGTATGTATAGTACATTCCCAAGCATGTCTAAACTAATATTTGTGCACGTACGGCTATTGCCCTACAACACCCCTCCCCTTCTTGTCCTTTTGTCTTGGCGGCCTTCGAGGTATTGTATAGTATATATCGTACTTTTTACATTCATACAAGTGCACGTATTTGTTAGTGAATACAGACAACACAGTTGATCCAAACATCGGGTTTAAACCACAAGGGTCAAACATATAGCATCCATTTGGGATTGTGACCATGTCACGTTTTCTTGTTTCTACAGGTTTCTTTCCTTAGGCTATCCATTGTTTAGCCCTCCCACCAACCTCCCCCCACCCCACCCTACCAACAAATAGCTCCCCCATCGATCCCAGCTGAATATTAATTTGTGCTCAGCCTGCAAGGAACGAATATCAAAACGCTAATTTGTCGGCCCGAAACAAGTTTGCAGAAGTCAATTAGAGCCTTTCGGATTGCGGAGGAGGTTTAATGCTACTTCGGAGGATGGATCCGGCAACATTCATTAAATTGCCTAGGGGAAACTTCGGTTTTAATGTGTTGAGAAGAAAAGGAAGGAGAGCGTTGGGGGGTGGGGGATTTTACGTGCAAGGGGAGAGGGAGGTAAGAGAGAGACGAAGGGGGAGGAGGAGGTTTAGGGCGGAGTGGGGGATGGAGAGAGAGATTTAAGGGGTTGGAGAGTAGGGTGGGGGGGACGTGGGGGATAGAGAGAAGGGGAGGAGGTAATGAATTACGGGGAGATGATGAAGGCAGCAAGTCGAAACCGGGGGGAGAGGGAGTGGTGGTAGCCATTACTGGGGGCCCGGTGAGAACCCCGCGATATCGGGGATCCGGCTGGGGGAAAGGCTTCGGTGGCCGTAAACACTGGGGCCGGTGAACGGGGGGGTAAGGAAACTCGATGCCTCAGGATCTATCCCTACCTATCAACCTCGTAGCAAAAATATTAATCTCTCCAACCAGACTATCCCTCAATCATAGCCTTCGGCGATTTCATTCGGTAGTTCGCGACTATTTAATTTTCTTTTTACCATTCATCCGAAAACAACCTAGTTTGGGCCTCTTATCGGAGTATTAACATGAAAATAACGGCAGGGATAATAGCAAACACACATCCTAGGTGGAGGAAAGCCTACCTAAAGCGGGAATCAGAGCGGCGCTCTCTTGGACTAACAGACGAGTAATTTTAACATGTCGCCAAAGAGACCGGTGAAGTCAATTGAGTAACATTCCCATCTTATGAATCAGGAAGAAAGAGAAAAGAGTCAACACGGCTAGGTTGGCATGGTGCCGTTCTCAAAAACCGTTAGGGTCACATTTTATCATTCCCATGGAGTGGATGCGGCGTCTGTCCAAGCATCACATTTAAAATACAATAATTCTTTCACATAATCTATAACTGAGTTGAAGCAAGCAAGCATGGAAAATGTACAGCAACCTCGTGCATAGCACATCTTTTGCATGATTTCAAACTGACCTAGTACCGTTTTGTGTTCTTGCAAGGAGAAAAATAATGTGATGATATGACAAAGGCGTTGAGAAAATGTGATAGGGTGAAGGAGAAGCAGAACACCTTACATACCTTATTCTTTTGATGGAGTTAGAAATACCTACAAATTCGGTTAAACGGTTAATTGGTACCTAATCTGTGGGATTATCTCACAGCGGAACCATCATTATTAATAGTAACCCACTGCTTAATTTAGGCTTTGAATGGAAACACCGGATGACCACGGCATTTCTAAGTCTCACCAAACCGACGCAACGTGACACTCTACATTGCATGAACCCCTTCTTTTTCAATTCCACATACTTCCTGCCTCTATTCATCTCGTCCAGTAAACCTAACCTCTTCCAACCTCCATCTCTCCCCCCCCCCTCCATTTT
>CM073772.1:50456052-50480886 GCA_037158775.1 Hetaerina titia | reverse complement strand
TACCTCCTTCAAAAACCAGTACCATGAGAAATCAGTATTACCTGTACATAAAATATAATCGCGGTGTCTAAGTGCGGAGATTGAAGTCCTAAGGATATAAACAGGAACTTGCATCAACCCAAGAACTTAACCAACACTAATTTTTTCTAAATGTCGAATACATAACTCCCCAGCGGGAATTGAATTCGCAAAAATTGACAAATGGTACTTGTTTTAAAAAAAAGTGATTTAAGTAACTGGTGGGATTATGGTACAATTATATGAATTGGATCGCGAACTCTACACTGAGTCGATACATATTTGACAGTGTACTGGGGGTAGAAATAAAACAAGGCAACTTGACGATCAGAGTCGGGAACGGAACGTGAGAAATATTTGGGAGAAAGAGACAAGTCCTTGAAGTGTGAGGAGAGGAAAGACGAACCCGAATTTCAAGAACAAGAGGAAAATAATTCTGGGGAGAAACATATTTTAAAAGATTTCGTAAGAAGGGAAAGTCGAAACCACCGAGAAAACGAAATTACACCCGGCACTGAGATGATGGGAGGGAAGAAATGGATTGACGGACGAAAACTACAAGGCACAGAGAAAATTTACTAATACTAAGAGGCGAAAGGAAAATGCCAAAATTTAAACAACTGCAACGAAATGAAAAGGGTAATGACAGAAAATCCAATTTGGACATGAATTAATATCAAGTTTATACATTTATGTGTGTGTGTATATATAAAGGTACAATGTACCTGATGTGTGAATATTCACACGCCGTCGGGCTTAGTACTGGGTGAACTCTACCATCACCTACTAAAAAACCGACCTTCGGGTTGATTGCTGTGTTTTACATAGGAAATATATAAAAATATAAAAATGAAAATTCCAAACTTTTAAATAGCTACAACGAAATGAAAAGGGTAATGACAAAAAATCAAATTAGGCCATAAATGAAAATCGTTTATACATATATATGTGCGTGTGTATATACAAATACACACACACATTCAAACACGAAATCTTTTTATGTGTTCTTATATTGTTTGTTGCTCTCAAAGTTATTTTTTTATGTAAATATATTTATTTATATATATATATGTGTATAAAATATAACGAATACATATATATAAAAACCATAAACACAGTAATCAACCCGAAGGTCGGTTTAGTAGGTGATGGTAGAGTTCACCCAGTATCAGGGTAGGGGGGCCAGTTCCTTTCCCTGTGCCGGTTATGGTTTCCCAGAAAGATCTGGTACCCGAAAAATCAACTAGCTTGGGTGGAGCAGCAGGTGCCCAGAGTGCCTCGCCCGGGAATCGAACCCGGGACCCTCCGGTCAGTAGTCCAACGCTCTACCTACTAGACCACCGCGCCCACTATATATATATACATATATGTATACGAGTATGTGTGCGTATACACGCATGTTATGACGGTAAATCAGAAGTAAACAAATTAACGATAATTTCCATAATCTTTAATGCTAAAAGAATGAGATGGAAAACTTCCATGTATTTTAGAGGACATTTGAGCGAAAAGGGTAGACGGGAAACAAAATTTGGAGAATTTCGTCTGCAAAAGAAGAAGAACAGAGAAGGAGAATCATCACAGGAGAATTACGTAAAAGACGTATGGAAAAACACAAGGAGAGAGTTTAATGCGGTAAGCAATGCTTTACGGTCCAGAAATTTGATCTTAGCAGAAAGAGGGTTAACACAGAATGGATGCTTTTGAAATGCAATTAGGGAAATGGTTAGGATATCATATACTGGACATGGGGGAGGGAAGACGAATAAACGTTGGATACTGGGGGAAGAAGAGATAATGGGGAGATTTGAAGGAGTCTGCAAAAGTGGCCGAATATGAGATTTTGTGAGGCAGAGTCGAATTGAAGGCTTTGACGGAAGGAAAAGCGAGGAGGAGTGGGTGGAGGAAAGGCACTTCGGCCCACATGGACGTAGGCGAAAGGTAACGGATGCTTATGGAGTGGCATGTGACGAGCTAAAAAAGAAACCCGAGTAAAGGAGAAGGTATTGAAATCATCTTTTTAGATAGACAATGTATTACTCACCACGGACTCTTTAACGCTTATTCCCAAAAGTGGAGAATGCGAGAAATTTCACAGTTGTATAAAAAAATCACGACTCACCTAAATCTGGATTTGAAGCCCGATCCTTCCATTTTTTGAAAATTTCAAAGACGACTTTCTTCGAATTTGCATAAAAATCATGTTTTTAAACATTGGATTTAACGCCATCGACTAACTGATACGCTGTTAGGACCAATACGATCGTTTCGTGTACTTACACAATCTAATCGGTAATCAGTTCGATACCCGCAGAATACTCGTAATAGGCTATCTACATACTTGACAGCTGGAAAGGTCCTAGGTACATTCGCTAAATGTCTTGGGCTGAGAACCATAGAGAGTCATACTTAGGAGGCATGATGATCACCGTAGGACGGCTTACCTGGAAATAAATGAAAAAAAAAACATGTTAAGTTCATCTTGTTAAGGAAGGTGATAAGAGTACTTCGAAGAAATAAAACCAGAAAATATAGGCATACACCCTAGAGGGTCTCTTTATTGAATAGCCCTCGTATACGAACACTACATGGTGGTAATTTGTCATAACATCCTTCCTCTTCCTTTAAAAAACTGAGAAAGAACGCCTCAAATTTTAACTGAAAGAGAATGTCTACCGACTTGTCGTAAATTTTATATTAATTGCCTCGCACATTCTGTCTCTGTTTTAGCAAACATATATGAAATCAAAAACTGACTGGTTAGTAAAGGACTCGGTCGGCAACCGAAAAATGAAGGTTCGAATCACGACCAAGGCGAATCACTTTTTTCAACCACGAAAATTCTCTTGTGCGCTCATCAGAGAGGCGAATCCGCTACAATTACTTTGGCGGTATTTCCCACCATTTCCTTGAACAAGCAAGTCAACCACGTCCCGTCTCCATTCAGCTCATCGCATATATTGTGATGGCCAGGAAGGAATATCTGAAAGAGCATGTGAAAATCTCGACGTGATCGCCACTTCAATTTCTTTTTTAAATCAACGGGACACAATAGGGACACTCCCACACAAACACACCACATGCATCTATGCAAAGAGAATGAAACATCTGCATGGGAACATCATTATTCAATGGATGGAGAAACACAATGAAATCCCAGAATAAAACCACGGGCGAACGCACAAAAGAGACCACTTTAGCAATCGATTCTTCCCCCGGGGTCGCTTCTTAGTAATCTTAAATGAATATTCCCCAGCTGCGGAGGCCATTGTTCAGGTCGACCATCGACGGTTGGTTGCCATGGAGTAGTTACAACGTTCCCGAAGAGTTGAAGGAGGGAAGTGTTTACCCGAGGGCGGAATTTCCGTCTCGACGAGCTAGCTGGTCGACGAAGGTCATTCCTCTCGAAGAGCTCGTTTCTTGGACTGCTATCGGCCAAGCGACATTTTGCACGCGAGATCTCATGAAAATTATTCCCAGGAACGGTGAAACTCACCAAACTTTCATTCCGGATGAATATTATGTCTCCTTCGGCGGAACTAGGCGTCGTATATCAATGAAAAGGGCTCGATCCTTGGATTCAAGAGGAATGATTCAAATGGATATTCAAAGAGAATCCATACGGGACGTTTATTAAAAAAATAATACAGCGTCAAATCCATTCTCAACTTAATTTCCAAGTTACTCGATAATAGAGGGAAGTTTTACGAGAAAAAAATACAGAGGGTTGAATGCCAAATACCTTTTTTTTCATTAATTGAAGCGATGGCAAATTTCAGTCGCCAATGAAAGTTCGTTCATAATCCTCACTTCGGAATCGAGTTTTTTCTGGTATAGGGCCGCAAAATAAGTCCTTAGTGACTGGATTCATAGCGAATTCCTTTCTTCCTTTATGCACGCAGTCATGATCCGAGTTCCCAAATCAACTGCAATTTCTGTAACTTTCTCAAAATTGTGCACACGAGAACTCTTCATTGGAGTACGGAGCACACGCAGCATCATATTATTCGAATTTCACATTAACCATTGCTGTGCATCAACGTCAATTGAGAGTTATATTTTGTATGATCAGAGCCGAAGAATGATACACGGGTTTCTGTCGTCGAAAAGTAGGCAAATAGGTATGGACGATGACCTACTCTCCACAAATCCTCATATACCACACCGTTAATCTATCAACACTGAGAACTAATAACACCATAACAACCCCGAAACCAAAGGGACTATTCTTCTTTTGTCGTACTACATAGAGGAAGGTACAGACGGCGTCACGCTATATGCGACGGAATATGCCTCGTCAACGAAGAACCTTCAAAAATGATTGTTCCTAACAATAGAATATTGTTGCTCTTATATGAAATAAACAAACATTTGCACTCTAGCAATGAAACAGGAGAGAAATTCGGCGAAAACAACGGAAGTGAGTCATTAACCATTCAAAAATACGTGACATACCTAATGCGAATATCTTGAACGAATGAGTCTGTTTTATTTTTCCCAATTTAAATTGAAAAATTATCGTACTAGGTCATCGAATTTCACCAGTCTTGAATAGTTCATCGTATTACCCCGAGTTAGAAATTCAGATTCGTCCATCAAATGCGATGGGACGATGAAGACAACGAAACGGGAAAGCAAAAAAAAATATATATCGTATGATTCGTATTTTTCCCCGTGTAGTGAGGAATTTCCAAGCGAGTCCCCATCCCTCGTTTACCAACTCGATTCATCACTCCGGGCACTCGGAAAAATCGCTTTCAAAATTTAAAACCATTCCCTCCAATAGGCAATGAAAAATCTTACCATTCGCCATTGCGTGACAGTGGGTTCAAAAAAGAGACATCTCACTACTATTTCAGCAGGAGTATATTTGGATATTAGCTACTACATAGTCAAAAACATGCATAAACTATCGCTGGCACCCTTACACCCCCCGCCATACGCCGCAGCGGTTTACGGGGCAATGCTTGGATGTAGATGAATGCACCTTCCTCATGTTACGTAGGCAAGATGTTTTCGTGACCTCCAAAGCATTTTCCTCGGCCCTCTCTGCTCAACTTTAACAACTGGTACGATACTGGCACATTTGGCGTGGGAATTCGGGTTTCTTCTGGAACGCAGGTGACGACCGTACACACGATGTACCCAAAATGTGACGTACACATTTGGCGAGAGATTCGCAAACCTCTTTCGATATTTTGATAATCCGAAGAACACTCATTCCTTAACGAACAGAGAAAAGAGGAGGGCTGGAGTGGATATCAAGGCTCGACCGTGCGATTGTGACCGCTTCCTCCGAAACAAATGTCCGAATCGTCTGTCCCAATCACCTTCATCCTCCACTCGACCGATTCGAAAAAGGGGGTGGCAATCGCCCATAGGGACAAAGCGAAAGGGGGACGGAAACACTCGCCTAGATATATACACACACACACCTAGATAGATACACACACCTTTGCTCACCGGACGAGGGGGGGGGCTACAGTAGCGCCCCCTAGCTTTTTCACTGTATAGGGGGGTGGAGAACCGAAGAAGGGGAATGGGAAGAAGAATGCTCAGAGAGTGGGAGAGGAACGTGGCGGTCCCCCACTGCTGCCGCGCGCGACGTTTGGGCTTCGATTGTCCGCATTTCCTTTTCCCGAATCAACTCTTTAAACTCCTCCACCTATCCCTATATATTCAATGTGAAAAATATGTGTTCGCCATTCGGCGAGTTTTCGTGGTTGAATGTGTATTTGGACAATGTGGCTCGTTTCCTTATGGCTAGGCGTGCCACGAAAAGCACTGTTCCTATAATTTATGAGCTTGTATGATTCCTTTTCCTACTGCCCTTTTCTCTTGTGCCCACGTCCATTCTTCCTTGGTGAGTGAAATAGCTTCCGATGTCATCTCATGGCCAAAGAATCGGGACACTTGGTTGCATGAACCCTCCCTCAGATTTCAATGCAATTTACGTTTCCCAGATAGGTGGCGTGACGAAGAACATCGGCCCGGAAAATCGAAAGATACGTGGTTCAAGTCCCGGTCAAGGAGAATTTTTTACGTTAGTGATCTGCTCGATTCCACCTTCCCCACCATTCCTGTGTGTGTCTTTTATATGTGTTCCTATCCCTTTTCCTTATAACTATAACCATGTGAATGAGTATGTGTTCGATATGTGGCGGGCTTTCGGGCTTGGATGTCTTTGCATATATCTTTGAAATGGAACGCTCTTCGGCAACGCATAAATATATAAACACACAGATATAGAATTTTTTAAAACATATAAACGGAAAGAAAGGACGCTCACATACGTAATTGAAGTTTCGACTTGTGTTTCTATGTTTTAAAAATTATATAAAAACTTGGACAGCAACAAACAATATAAGAACACATAAAAAGAACACTAACACGTTATTTCTCAATGATTTCGACGGAATTTAGCTCCGGCTTCCTCAGAAGAAACGGTAGTAACAGTAGTGAGTACTAATGTTTCTTCTGAGGAAGACGGAGCTAAATTCCGTCTAAATCACTAATAAATTGCGTGTGAGCGTTCCTTTTATGTGTTCTTATATTATTTGTTGCTGTCCAAGTTTTTTTATTCAACACTTCCGCGTCACTTCGACGAAATCATCAAAATATATGAGTGTGAGTGTGTGTGTATATAATTATATATACGGGGCACGGGGCCTTCGCCGATTGTGGAGAGAGAGGGATAGCAGAAGTTATAAAATAAAGTCACCCTCCATAAAAACTGTTCATGCATTTGCCCGCTCGCGTCGCCAGGGATAATTCGCTCGGGTATGGACGGAGATGGAGGAAATTTTCCTTTCCAATTCCCTTCCGCCTCACGGTTAACGCGTTTGCGTTCCTGTATTGCAATCATCGTCATCATCATACGTACCCGGTTCCACTGAAGTTGCCAATTTTCGTTCTCAAAATCAGTGGTGGTGGTGATATGCAGAGCATGTACCACGTCAAATAGAAAACCTGACGTGGGTTGGGGGGGGGGGGGACGCAAATTAGAAGAAGGCATATACGGCACCGCTTGAACGTCACTTGATACTTCCAAAATAAGGCCGTGGGTGAATTCAATGAACATCTATAAAGAGAGGCGTCCTTTAAATTAATTGGACCACAGTAAATATACGAGACGATTTCATGTGGACTATTGGAGAAATCGTTTACAAACGAATGGCATTAAGCATCCTAAGTGTTTGCCATTTGAGTGAAAATTGCCATTAGCGAGTAAAAAGTACAGTTACTGAGATATCATAGGAACTAAGTTGGAAGCCCCTCCAGCCGGGAAATTATTCTAAGATTAAAACAAAAAATAAATTTCAAAAACAGTTACCTTAAGACTTTCAGAAAGCTATAGCAATTTTTTTTGTTTTTTTTTTACTTGACTCCTGCTTTAACTTCTGAAATCGCAGAGGTAATAATTAAAAGTACAACCTTGACGTGAGAGTCAATCATGACTCATGTAATGTACTTTCGCATTTAGCAACACTATGTACTCGTCTCCACGCTACCGTCCTCTTGACTTGATTCAAGATTTGAGAGCTGTGTAGAAACAATCTTAAAAGGCATGATGATCGATAATAAGTCCTGTGAGGATGACTCTCTCCCTGCACGGTCCACAATCACAACCAAATCAATCTGAAACGCACGAAACATCTCGCAGAAATAACCTGTTACAGGCAGACTTTCCCTTATCGAGAACACTTCATGTGACAGTTTAAAAAAAAATCAACGGTGAAAGAATTAAGAATAAAAGAAAAGAGTTCAGAAGAAGAGAAAAAAAAGAAACCGTAACGTACCAAGCCACACGCCATGACCTCGTCGCTAATGGCGAAGACTCGATTGAGAGAACTTAAGGAAAATTATGTCACCGAGAGAGGCGACTGACAGCTCGGCGTCACTTGAGTTACAGAAGGGGATTTCGGGGCTAGCTGGGATTTTAAAGAGAGAAAAATGTCGAGGAATAAGTCAGTACTGGACGATCGAAGAGATGAGCGGATTGACAGAGAATGGGAGACTTTTGTGGGCTGCCACTAAGTAAACACGTGATTCAATAAACTCGGAAATGACAGAAGGGCGAAGAAAACTTAAGTCTCTTCCTTAGACCGTACGCTCTCAATGCATAGCGCTAGTTGTCAATAATGCGATTCGACTGATAAATCCCTTGAAGTGCCCTTCACGCAGTATAGTAGATGAGAGTCGGGAATAGTACGTTCATATGTTTATGTTATATTCCTCTATGTGTGTGTGTGTGCATGTATTTATACATGATTCAAACGAAGGAGAGAGATGGCGTTAGCCAACAAAATATACATAAAAACATTAAAAAAGGATAGACGTTTTCGGAAATCTTCAGTGACAAGACCACCTTCCTCTGCAGAAAGAAGGAACAGTTCCTCTTTTCCATAGAGAAAGGTGGACTCGCCACCGAAGATTTCGGGACACGTGTCAATGTCCTTTTTGTGCGTTTCTATATATATATATATATATATATAATGTTAATTCACTAATAGTCATAACAAACACAGAAGCGCTGAGTTATGTTCCTTAGTCCTCTTAAGAAAGGTGGTTGCACCACCAAAAATTCGAGAACCAGTGTGTCCCTCTTTTATATGTTTTAGTTTCTGTGTTTGTTATGACTATTAGTGAATTTACATTATCGTGCACGTTCGTGGGTTTCCCAAGAAAGTGACTATATATATATATATATATATATATATATATATATATATATATATATATATATATATATATAGAATACAATCAGGACGTTTTTGCCTGTTTTGTAGATTTCGAAAAAGCGTTTGATAGAGTGAATTGGGAAAAATTAATGCGTGTATTGCAGAAAATAGGAATGGATTGGAGGGACAGGAGACTGATCCGCAACCTGTACATGTCTCAGACTGCTCAGGTGCGAGTGGGGAACGGAGAGTCCGGATGGGCAGTGTTAGGAAGAGGTGTAAGGCAGGGTTGCCCATTGTCACCGGTACTGTTCAACGTATATGTAGAGGAAATGATTAAAGAGGCATGGGAAGAACTGGAGGTAGGAATGAAAGTCGGAGGGGAATTCGTAAAATCGGTTAGGTTTGCTGATGACCAAGCATTAGTTGCTCAGTCAGCCAAGGGGTTGCAAGCATTGTTGAGTGAATTGGAGGTTCAGTGCGATAAATATGGGATGAGAATAAATATTAATAAAACAAAGGTTATGCGATTTTCCAGAAAGAAAAAGGCTAAGCTAAATATTAAAATAGGAGGGGAAAAAATAGAGCAGGTAGAACAGTTTACATATCTCGGAAGTGTTTTGGACCAACACGGTCAAAGTGGTAGGGACGTAAGGAGAAGAATTGCGCTAGGCAAGGAGGCTTTCTCAAGGAGGAGGGAGTTGATGACGGGGACGTTGAGTAGGGATGTTAAGACAAGACTCGTAAAAACTCTGATATGGAGCGTAGCTATGTACGGCGCGGAAACGTGGTCGCTGAAGCAGGAGGATAGACGTAGATTGGAGGCTTTTGAAATGTGGGTGTGGAGAAGAATGGAAAAGGTGAAATGGACCGAAAGGAAAACAAATGAGGAAGTACTAGAAATGGTGGGGGAGGAGAGGGGTTTGTTGAGAGAAATCCTATGGAGGCAGGAAAAATGGATGAAGGGCGTATTGAGCGGTAGTGGAATGTTGAAGAGGGTAATAGAGGGAAGAATGTTGGGCAAGCGAGGTAAGGGTAGGAACAGGATAGGGATGTTAGACGAGATGAAGGGAGGAAAGAAGTACACCGAGATGAAGAGGGACCTGATATAGATTAGTTTGCTAGGTGGGGAGTCACAAAATGTTTATTTGATAGTTGGGTCCATCCAAAAACCTACCTTAACCGGTAGATTACCTTAAAAAAAAATATATATATATATATATATATATATATATATATATATATATATATATATATATAAATATGAACCATGGCGACTCTAAAGAGTCCATCACACTAGTCTACACACACCCATATTCTACATCAAACATTAAAGAAACCGTAAAATTTTATATAAAACATTGGCGCCAATATTTGGTCCAAAAAGGCCTCTTAAAAAGGGTAGCCAAATTGCAAAATCCCAGTGAACGTAACCATATTAAAATTAACCAGCTTGGGATTGTATATGTGGGTGCTATTAAGGATTCGTTTATTCTATCACTCCCACCTTTTAAGTCCGTGGGAAATTCGTTCGGGAGCACCACGAGGATAGACAGCCTTATTTATTATGTTTGAAAAATTTTTTATTCCCATTACGCGTCCTTATTTTGTCACATCACCATCGACGTTAATTTGACATTCTTTTTTTTCTCCCGAAAAATAGATAATTATTTTTAAAAATCCCTCCACTCCCCCTTCTTGTCTAAAGCTTTCTGCCATCATTTTAATGCGTCCACTGCAAAAGGTGAACACGCCGCGGATCTGGACCGTGAGACCCGCCCCGCCCTGTCATTCAATCTCGAGGATTACCGACGACGCCCAAATAAAAATTCGACTTTTCAGTGTTCCCTAAATTCGCTGATACATTTTCATTGAAATTCGCGAAAGGAGAATTTTTTTAGAGGGAATAAAAAGAGACATCCAGGGTTTTACAAAACTCTGATCGGATACACTTACACGGAACACATGTCTTAAGCGCTCATGGAGTAGCATTTGGGGTCATTCGGGATACGCGGATTAATTTATTATGCACTATAACTTCCAAACTTGTTCGCCTAACAAACTTATTAATAAATCGGAAGATGTAAAAAATTAAGTAGTTTCCATTTAGCAACACCTTCATCAAATATTAACTCAACGCCTATTGATTGATCCGATTTTTCACTCTCAGCGGGCTCCTTCCCTTGGGTACCTGGGAGACGGGAGTACTTGCTGATGATGCATCATTACAAGTACTTCACCAAGTTCATCCCAAGACTTAGGTTTCATCAATCACAGACTCCCTAGTTTCGTCTCTTATCATCTCGTAATACAATATGCGTATCGTGCAGATATACAGGGTTCGTCCGGAAAATAAGTGTACTGAGCTCAGGAAAAAACTGTATTACACTTTTACATATCTTAAGCTAATATTCCTCAAAATAGGACCCTTGTGAGTCGATACACTTGTTCCAGCGGCGTTCCCATTCCTGGAACGCTCCCGCGAAGGCATCATCGGGAACCTCTCGAAGACACGTCGTCACGGCCTCTTTGACGGCGTCCAAAGTCCCGTATCGCGTTCCTTTCAAACTCCTCTTTATCTTCGGGAACAGAAAGAAGTCCGGTGGTGCCAAGTCCGGGCTGTAGGGCGGGTGCGGCAGCGTTGCCACGCCGTGCTTGGCCAATAAGTCCGACACGACAAGCGCGGTGTGAGACGGCGCATTGTCGTGAAGCAGCCGCCTGATGTTTTGATCGCTGGCCGGACGCGGGCGACTCGTTTTCGAAGCCTTTCGAGCACTTGGACTTAAAATGCAGCATTTACAGTTTGTCGTTCACGTACAAATGCGTAGTGGACGACTCCCCTTTTGTCAAAAATCCGGAAAAAATCAGTACACTTATCTTCCAGACGAACACTGTACACCGATGAAAGGATGCAGAAAGAATTTAATCTATACACGAAAAAGGCAAAAGATGGTCTCACAAATAAACCTCGGACCAACTAAAAATTTTAACCCGATGATGTGCACGCAAATGAGAGGAATTTCGTACGTGAAAATCATTCGTCCAGACCGAGATTCGAACACGGATTCATATGCAATCACGTGCTCAGAAAATTAAGTAACTCTAGGCGTACTTTCACTATATATCACCGAAAGCTTTAAAGGAACAATCCTTAAGAATAATTACCGAGATTAATTAATGCGAGCACACACGCAACACGTACATTTGTCTCACGGATGCAAAGAATTCTTTCGATAATTTTTTTCCGCAGTAAAACTTTTCCCATTCCAATACAGAAATTAATTGGAAACAAGCGAAGAGTAGTTTGGTATCAACAAGGTCGGGAAGAAAAGTTCGAAAAAAGAAGAAAACCCTGACGAGGCACAGAGGGAAAACCAGATGGGCGCGATTAATGAAACAGGTAATGGCGGACATAAACGAGAATAGATTTGAAGACATGAAGATGCTACCAGCCAGGAAAGAGAGAGAGGGGGAGGGGGGTGGTGGAGAAATCCGGAAAAGTAATCCCAGGGTCGATGACAATTGATGACGGCGATAATCAAGCTTAAATGATAACCCACTTGCATATGAAGAGACGTATTTTTGGAACTGGAAACTCAATGACATCCTTCCAGATCCATTTCTTGATTGGAGCGCCCTTTATTGAGCGGAAACTCTCCTTCGGACGATTTTCAATCGTATAGGAAGGAGACATTAGACCGGCTACGCTACGGTGGTAAAAATAAGTTCGTAAAACGGTTCCACTCAAAACCTCCCCACCCTCCCGCTACACCCACACGAACTCCCACACCCCAACGTGAACTCCCACACCTCCGCACCACGCATCGAAAAGGGGCAACCGTTCATCGCAGAACGCGCGAAGGGAAATAAACGTAACGACCTCAGTGCCAATCCCAAGTTTGCGTATTGGAGGCGACAATGGAAAGAAAACAAAAGAGAAAAAAAAGAGGAGATTCCACCCCACCCCCTCAAGGGAATGCTTCCGTAACAAAACAAGTCCGCACGGGCGTCACTTGTGGGGCGACCGTGAACTTTAAAAAAAAAAGATATAAAATCGTACAGGGAGAGCGTGGAGGGGAGGGAGAGGGGGAAAAACCCCACGACCGCTCGACTATTGTGGTTTAACAACTAAGTTTGCACGCCGGGGTTATTCGGGATGGAGAGAGCGCGGGAGGGGAGCGGGAGAAGGAACAGCCGCGGTTGGGATATTCAATTTCCTCCCACGATGACGCGAGGAAACGAATCCCGAACCCTTAAGACCGAGAGCGTTAGGCCTCTTTTTTTTTTGAAAAATAAAAAAAATAAAAAGAAGTTCAACAAAAATCCGACCATCCTCCTCCAATCCACCTATCCTAACAAAACCGCCAACTCCCACACACGTTAAAACCACTCCACGGGATTGAAGTGGGTGTTGGAAAAGAGCTAACGTGGAAAAAGGAGGAGGAGGAGAGAGGGAATTTGAAGTGGGGGGAGGGGAGTGGAGGCCATGGGGAAGGAGGGGAAATCTACCTGAAAAAAATGAGGGTGTTGAATGAAAGGTTTAAAAAAAAAACTCGAGGGGAGAGGGAGAGAAAGGTGGAATGGCAACGGAAGAGGGTAACCATAGAAGGGGAGAGAAGGAAGTATTTTTCTTTGTCCATTTTAAATACTTTCGTATTTGTTCATTATTTCATCAAACCTTGGTTTATTATGACCATCTTGAACGATCCCTTAGTAATCACGATCAAAATTAGTTGAATTATCTTACGTATATAATATCACTAAAATTAAGAAACTTAATTTTTCATGCGGCATGGCTGGTGTTGAATAATGCCCTGCCACACACCCTGGCTGTGGCATTCAGGGTGTCATGTAAATGCATACGAATCATACGGGAGGTAAGGGAATAGGGTAAGAGGGAGTAGACGGTGGGAAAGAGAGATAAAAGAATCGTAGAGAACGAAAGTGAGAGAGAGAGGATGGAGGGTATGGAATTGAAAGGGCGATGTACCGAGAGAAAGAGGAGGATGTGGGCACTGGAAAGGGTTTTACAGGGCCAGGGTACGACTGAGGCGTGCTTATGGTGGTGGTATTTTGAGGGGAGGGGTGGAATTTGGGAAAGGGCTAGGGTAATATTGGTGGAAGGGTAAGGTCTGATCCTGAGATTGTAACGATGGGATGGGAATATGGGATTGTGTGGAGGGGTGAGGGAGAGGAGGGGCGAGAAGAGGGTGTACGGGATTGATGCAGGGAGTTGGGGGGAAGTACAAATCGAATCGGTTATCTGACGAGCGAAAAAGGTTATGCGCGCGAGGATTTGTTTGACGAAAACGACTGCTGCTCCCAACCCATCCGTCGGTCGTCTCCCCCGCCCCGACGCGAGTACGTTTGTCAGCGCGCGTTTGTGTGTTCGCGTCCCCCTCCCCCCCTGAATGACACTTCGTATCGAGCGGGGAGGAAGGAGGATGCTTGGGGAGAGGGGGCGAATGAAGCACACGAGAAGACCAAAGTGGAGGGGCGAATAGAGAGAGAGAAGAAAAAAATGAGAATGAAATGAAACATTAATCGCACTTTTAAAGGAGTTCGAAGGAGAGAGAGGGAGACAGACAGACAGAAATAGAAGTCGACAGAGAGAGAGAGGTTTGAAGGTAGATCGCACGGATGCGTGAAAGACAAGAGGAGAGTGAGGGTGAAGGAAATAAAAGAAGCTAATGCAAGCAGGCTCTTCGGACGAAATGCCGATTTCCCAGAGTGCGAAAAAACTCGAGGGGAAAAAAAACAACAAAGAGGGAAAGAATGGAAATAAACCAAAGTGAAGGAGGCAAAATTCGAGTAAAAGATGCAAGTCCGGGAAAAAAAATTTTGGGTGGGAGGAAGGTTGGGAAGAGGGGGGGGGGAAGGTGAATATGGCACGAATTGGGGTTAAGAATTCAAGACACAACATTAGTGGGAAGCTGGGAGGCGAAAGGGAGGACCGAGTGGTAGTAGGGTGCGGCGGCGGACGTCCCCTGCTATTTTATCCTGGCCGGATTCCAACTGCAATACCATCAAACGAACGATTGGTGTTATTTGTCCCCGCTGTTCATCGCTATTGCATAGGCTGCGATGACGCTCGACCTATCACTGATTCGTTATCGTTATTGCATCGTCGATGCATGTGAAGACCTGGCCATTAAGTGAAGCGTAGACAATTGGAAGTCGTATATAGGTTACGGTAATAAATGCTTAAACACGACAAACCATGTTATTTTGCAAGGGCTGATTGTTTAAAGCCGGTGACATATGTGACGTCAGGTTATGATGTAGCTTTCCGCTTCCAAATAATATGGTGAGATTTGATGGTCATTTGGAGGTGCGGTGGAGTCCGCACACATCTTTTTTTTTAAAGTGATATACGTTGTTGACATTCGCAATTTTTCCCACGATATCCATTTTCAACGAGGCTCTTGAATCACGACACGATGCACCACAGCTATTTGGTCGACGATCTCAACCTCAGTTCACGCCGAGACGCCCTCGGGGTAAGGAATGTATCCAGCCAACACTACTCTGAATTGCCAACATACTATGCTGTCAACTGGCGTATTCAGTTAAGGAAATTCAAGTCAATTTTACGCCACAAATGCGCCAATTAAACCCTGCAGAATTGGAACACGTGAGTCTCAATGAGGTTTATGCTGTCTCAACTCGAGCTGATGCGAGACCGTTTCGCTAAAAAATGAAATGATAACCTAACCCCTGGGTCTGCTGGGTTAATGTTTCGCCAGCGGCGACCGTATGTTCATTGTGATTCAAGGTAGCCTGATGCCAAATACGTAAATGCACCGTCCGAGGACATAACACCGAAATGATACTAATGCACTCCACGAAATACACGAAACTAAGCGGGATTCGGACTACGGCCCTTGAACAAATTGAGTAGAATTAGGCACGATGTGGTTGTGGAATGGAGCAAACTGAATTGCCATAAAAAAAGAGCAATTTGAGTAAAATATTTTATTGCTATCTAGGTTTAGATGTACTCTACCATCATAATTACCATATGATGATGAATATGAAGACGAAACCTAGGTAAAAATAATTTACAATGCCCAGCGGAAAATTGCTCTTTTTATGGTCACTCGGCTTTTGGGTCACTCCGCACGCATTCTTGCCTTCATAAACGTGCTCTTGAATGACGAATTCATCAGATACCCATTAATACCACACACTTGTAAAAAAAATAAAGTTACTTCTCTGGATTTGATCAAAGTAATTTTCAATTGACAATTACGGAAGTGAAATATTTCCACAAAGTTGGCGTAATATTGTTGCAAATTATTTTTTTTTACATTCGTTGATTCCTGCCGATTTCGCCGATTTTTTAAAGCTATGTATTCCTGAGCGTCTATTATCTAGCGCATACCTAACTGAGCGCATATTTATTGTAACTAGCAATTAATTTTTGACGTTGCACGTCTGATGTTGAATCACTCTCCGCAACACGCTTCAGCTGCGTCTTGCAGCAAGTACACCATGTGAATGCACATGTCCCTAACCTCTGCTTCAAAATTAAATTAGGCATCGAGAGAATTGCCACGAATTTAATTTCTGCCGTAAACACAGACTACCAGCACGGATAAAGGCCACAAGATGCAAAATTTTACAACCAAAACCATTTTTTGGTCGTTATGCTATCACAACTATGGGTTGGGAGATTCTGCTAAAACTTACCCAATTCAATGAGTCGACTTTTGCCACGGTTCATTCAACCAGAAAGAGAATGCTACCACGGCCACTTGACAAAACTATTCACACTCTTTGAGCGTTCTCTGATCGACCCATTTCCTCACACGTACCCCTCACTAAAACCAATCAAACTTCATGAGCTACATTTGGATGCCTAACCCCTAACGCGGTTGAAAATGACCGCCGACACTACACTACAATGAACTCTTCTGCAATTCCGCATACTTTCTGCCTCCATTCCGTCCAAGTTCCTTGCCCCACGTTTTCCCCTCTGTCGCAATCTCCTACATTCCATCGCCAATTAAAATCCACGTATTGACAATCAACAATGCTACATTAAATTACGGTATTTTAGGTAACTCGCCGAACCGCGTATATCACGGCAATTTTTGGAAAACCTTAAACAAGACCCAATTACCTCCAATGAACCTGAATTGATATTTAAAAAGTGTAAAAATATTGCATATTACATACAATAGGAAGTAGTACAGGAAATAACAGAACTTATTTAAGTAAATATTTGAAGTCTTTCGTGCCGTTACTCTCATTCACCAGTGTGTTATTAAAACACCGATAACACGGTAAAAATTTGACCATAAAAACGCCCCTGCTACACAAAATTAATCGCTACAGTTTCCAATGTTGAGCGACACCTGAAACGTAGCACAAAACATGAAACGTTTAGCTCGAAAAACAATTATAGATATTTTTATCAGATTTATTATAATCCATAATGTCCGCGGGCGGTTCATGTCCATACGGAATGTCTACAAAAGTACATCGCTCGGTTATGCAAGATCATTGCAGGTCGGTAAGAAATATACCAATGGCTGTCCCAACGGTGATGTACGTATGTACGGAAGGTTATCAGAACCAGACCGCAAACAAAACGCATCGATGACATTTTATCAGTTTTAACCAAGTGCACAGCGATGTGCGAATAACACGTTGACTTTTACGAAAACTACTCCGGTAATTTTTTCCGACCGACCCACGCCTAGTGCTATCCCGCAATCTCGACTCGACAGCGCACGGGGCAGCTACGTCGGCCGCGGCCCTGCAACAACCCGACAGATTTCCCGAAGAGCGGCCCCCGGAGTTGACTCCCTCGCAACTTGACCGTGGAGTGCGATTCAACGGTCCACACATCCCTTCCCTCGACAGATTTTTCCCCATCAACTCACGGATCGCCAGTCACTCGAAGTGCTCCCTTCACCGGACGAACTTATACGAGGGGAGTCGGGGTGCCGGAGAAGACGCTTGGGATCGAATCCTCAATCTCGAGGACGTGAAACAAAAGAAGGGAATAAAAGCTCGGAAATAATAAAGACCACGCGCTTATGACCATCCTCCCTTGTCATCCAGAAACCTCCATCCTCTTCCCACACGCTCGGGCCCACACAAACACACACACACACGAAACACACGCAAACCCTCCGAAGAAAAGCCATAACCCCCGGGAAGATGGGATCGGAAGTGAAAGAGAAAAACAAGAGAAGGCATAAAATGCGGGACTTCTTTAATGGATTAGTCGGGATCGGCGGAAGAGGTGCGGGGGAGGACGAGGGAGGGAAGATGTTTTTCGGAGGGGGGGAGGAGGGGAGAGAAGGGGATGACGGGAAGACGGCGAGGGAGGATTGGGAGGGGGGAAGGGGGAGAAAAGGTATCCATCTAGCCATCAAGGGGGAAAGGGTAAAAGGAACAGAGGGGGAGGGAAGCGGAGGAGCGTGGTGGGCGTAGAGGGGGTTTGAGAGAGGCGTTCCGGGGGTGAGAGAGAGGCAGAAGCAAACGTGACGGGAACAGAGAAGACAGGTTGGGGGAGTGCTAGAGAGCGGGGGAGGGGAACGACGAAAGGAGAGGAGGAGGAAGACAATGAAGAGGAAAGGCTAAGAGGGGAAACGGAGCGGGAGAAAGAAGGAAGAGGATGGAGAGGAGGAGAAGGGAAGAGAGAAGGAAGGATGAGGGCGTGGGGAGGATGAAATGGGGATGATGGAGGGAGGGGGGAAGTGGCGTGGCGAGGAAGTTGCGTGAGTGGGGGGAGGTGGTGGAGGGAGATGACGGGTGGGGGGAGGGGAGAAGAAGGGGGAGGCTCCGGGAGGAAGTTTCTCTTTGGACGGGAAGAGCGCCTGGAGAGGCGAGTGGAGGGAGGATGGAGGGCACGTGAAAGGAGAGAGAGATGGGGGTGAAGGTAATGGGAAGACGACGGAAAGATTTTCGATGTTGTATTGTTTTAGAGGCACGTCAATAGTTAAGAGACGGCATCGAGGAGTTGGAATCGGAGGAGGATCAGGAGAGAGGAGGGACCGTTGGTGGGGGGGTCGGGAATAGAAAATGGGAAACAACGGAGGGGGAGGAGTATTCACGGAGTGAGAGCTTAGCGGAAGACGGGTATTGCGTGGGGGCGAGGGTGGAAGGAGGGAGGGTCATTGAGGCGCAGTTAAGACGGAAATGTGTCGCAGTTAACCCGCCCTCCCCCCCGTCGTGTGGGCGGAGGGAAAGGGCGTTGAGACCCTCCCGGATCCCTTCATTTATTTATTTATTTTTTTAATCCTCTCGCTTCGACCGACAGCACGTGGACGACTCGCCACGTTAACGGGAAAGGAGCGACGCCGATCCCACGATCGGATGAAAAGTAGCCGACGATGACCAGTCGGGATGAGAGTGAGACGGGAAAAAATCGTGGCGAGGCGAGGGGAGTGGCCGTCCCTTCCCGGGAACGTCGGCCGCGGTCAAAGGCGGATGACGACAACCTAAGGCCCCGCACATACACACACACACGCGCGCAGACACACTCAACCGGGAACGAATGGCCACGCCCCCCTCCCTCTCCCGCGGCAATTTCCTGGGTAATAATTAGCTGGAGATGCAAATCATATGATTATAGACGGCGCAAATATACACGCGGAGCAGACTTCACAATGGTGGAAGATGCCGGAAACCAGACGATAGGATATAGAAGAGATGGAGACGTGGTTTTGTCAGAGGTGATGAAAACAAAATGGATGGATATAGCAATTACCTAAGCCGCCGGAGGATGAATCCTTTGGGGGATGCGTGAAGAGCCAAGACAATAGAATATTCACGTGGAGATGAGGAAAATAAACAAATACACTCGTGGAATTCAATATGAAAAGGGTGCACTGAAGATCATTTAAATGAAAAATATATTTTTCTATTTTTTTATTTTATATAATAAAATACTAAGGACCGTAACGGAAGGGCCTCCTAGGAAACCCATTGATCAAATACGACGAGTGAGTGTTCATTCAATACGTCAGCTCATGCAATCATTAATGAATGAAAAGAGGTATTGTATGTTCTAAGGGTTGCTTGAAAATAGTATGATTGATAAACTACGAAGATTCCGATTTGGGTGACATATACCGCAAATAAAAAAAGTCCATAAAAGCGTGAAACCTTTACTCACGAAGCTAGGAAGGAAATAAAGATATCCAATTTGTATATTTTTTCTGTAGCCTCGGCTCAAATAAAGGCACCTTTGAAGTCTGTATGTTAAATGGCATTGCTTTTGGTAACGATAGTTCGAAGATACTACATTTCGTAGATAGGGTAATGAAAAAATACAACCTCCAGATTAGACATAGGTCTGCAAGTCATTGAGATAAATTTGCAAGTCTGCAGTCGAAGTAGGGAAAATATTGGGGAATACTAGAGAAACAGACTGGAACGAATTAAATTAGCATGAAAAATAAGGTTTTCTACAACTACATGAGGAACTAGTAGTGGCTTATAACACTAGTATAGACAAAACGGAATGGTGATTTAAAACTCACAGTAGGGATCTTACTTTTCCCATTCGGCGAGACATGAACGATAGATGCAGCGTAAGGAAAAACCATCAAAAGCGAAGGAAATACGGTGCTAAAGTAGAATGATGGAAACAAAATGTGTTCACAATAAAGAATGAAGTACTTCCAAAACAGTGATGGAAGGGATAAATCTATGACGGACACATAAAAAGAGGAAAGCATATGGACGCATCTAGAGATTCACGATTAGTTAGACTAGAGCTGAAGTAATCATAAGAAGTAAGAAATAAATATTACGGGATGGTCAAAGATGTATTACGGGAGGCAAGTAATGGAAGGCGACAGGGTCTTATTACACGTCGCAGAAAATCTGAGATTTGAATAAATCGCTCCGAATTTGGGAGTGCTCCAGAAATATCAAATGCGAAGTTGACGGTAAACGCTTCGTCACGCGCATGCGTTGAAAGAGCGTCAATTTATATTGACTACATCCTCACCTAGAGAAGAGACGAAGTGAAATATACATCCAATCCAAAGAGCTACCTACGAAGGAAATCACCACCTCCGCTTCCTATCGATTGAAGAGAACAATATTAGACGACCTTAACATTCCTGGAAACCATTACGAAAATTAAATCCGTCATGAATAAGTTGAAAACGGCGAATTGACGATTTCATCCAAGTAGCTTCGGGGAACTCTTTTTTTTTTCCTATTCTTTCCAGTCGAGAAAAAAAAATAAATAAATCGGTGAGCCGGAATCCCGCATAAAGGGCTACGACAATAAGAAGTCGCCAAAACTTGACATTCTCTCCCGCATTATGTTTGGCATTCGAAACCCAAGGCGACAAAGAAGCGGATTTTTCATGGATCACAAGACTCGAAAAACGGGAAAACTCAACGAAAGGGAAGAATTGAAAATAAATAATCTTGCCGAGGAAGCGCTTACTTCGGATATGAAAATGTTACAGTTGTCGCGGGAAGGACGAAGAGTTGCGCGGTCAGAAGATCAAATGAAGACTAAAGAAAGGATTCGTATTCAAGACACTACAATATGACGACATATCGGCATGTTATCAGTTTTCTTTTAACCTAAATCATCGATCTGAAGAACTGAAAGAAGGGATACTTAGTATGTTGATAAATACCTTCGATGGAGTACATCATCCAATAAGCATATATATATATATATAAACCATAAACACAGTAATCAACCCGAAGGTCGGTTTAGTAGGTGATGGTAGAACTCACCGATGTACCAAGCCCGACGGCGTGTGAATATTCACACATCAGCGTAGGGGGGCCAGTTCCTTTCCCTGTGCCGGTTGTGGGTTCCCAGGCAGACCTGGTACCCGAAAAATCAACTAGCTTGGGTGGAGCTGCAGGTGCCCAAAGTGCCTTGCCCGGGAATCGAACCCGGGACCCTCCGGTCAGCAGTCCAACGCTCTACCCGCTAGACCACCGCGACCCGCATATATATATATATATATATATATATTGGAACACAGAATAAAACAGATAACACGTAAAAGGACACTCACACTGTACATGATTTAAGCTTTCAGCCTACTCCTACTACTTAAATCATCTACAGTGTGAGTGTCCTTTTACGTGTTATCTGTTTTATTCTGTGTTCTATTGTGCCGTCCAAAAGTTATATTGCTCTCGTGAGTACTTCCGCATCATCTATATATATATATATATATATATATATATATATATATATATATATATATATATATATATATATATATATATATATATATATATATATATATACACACAGTCTGACCTGAAGAAGCCTTGGAGTAGGTCGAAAGCTCATATAATCAACAATGTGAGAATTATTTTACAATCTGTTTTATTCTGTGTTCTATTGTGCCGTCCAAAAGTTATACATATATATTATTATTATTATTAGGTAATCTACCGGTTAAGGTAGGTTTTTGGATGGACACAACTATCAAATAAACATTTTGTGACTCCCCACCTAGCAAACTAATCTATATCAGGTCCCTCTTCATCTCGGTGTACTTCTTTCCTCCCTTCATCCCATCCAACATCCCTATCCTGTTCCTACCCTTACCTCGCTTGCCCAACATTCTCCCCTCTATTACCCTCTTCAACATTCCACTACCGCTCAATACGCCTTTCATCCATTTTTCCTGCCTCCATAGAATTTCTCTCAACAAACCCCTCTCCTCCCCCACCATTTCTAGTACTTCCTCATTTGTTTTCCTTTCGGTCCATTTCACCTTCTCGATTCTTCTCCACACCCACATTTCAAAAGCCTCCAGTCTACGTCTATCCTCCTGCTTCAGCGATCACGTTTCCGCGCCGTACATAGCTACGCTCCATATCAGAGTTTTTACGAGTCTTGTCTTAACATCCCTACTCAACGTCCCCGTCATCAACTCCCTCCTCCTTGAGAAAGCCTCCTTGCCTAGCGCAATTCTTCTCCTTACGTCCCTACCACTTTGACAGTATTGGTCCAAAACACCTCCGAGATATGTAAACTGTTCTACCTGCTCTATTTTTTCCCCGCCTATTTTAATATTTAGCTTAGCCTTTTTCTTTTTGGAAAATCGCATAACCGTTGTTTTATTAATATTGATTCTCATCCCATATTTATCGCACTGAACCTCCAATTCACTCAGCAATGCTTGCAACCCCTTGGCTGACTGAGCAACTAATGCTTGGTCATCAGCAAACCTAACCGATTTTACGAATTCACCTCCGACTTTCATTCCTACCTCTAGTACTTCCCATGCCTCTTTAATCATTTCCTCTACATGTACGTTGAACAGTACCGGTGACAATGGGCAACCCTGCCTTACACCTCTTCCTAACACTGCCCATCCGGACTCTCCGTTCCCCCACTCGCACCTGAGCAGTCTGAGACATGTACAGGTTGCGGATCAGTCTCCTGTCCCTCCAAATACATACATATATTATATATATTATATATATATACACATAAATTTTTGACAGCAACATACAATATAAGAACACGTAAAAGGAACACTCACACGTTATTTCTTGATAATTTAGACGGAACTGAGCTCCGTCTTCATCAGAAGATTAAGGACTCCTAGAGTCCTACTCTTTACTTCAAAGAAATTATATATATATATATAATTATAATATATATTATATATATACCACCGAAAATTCGAGAACCAGTGAGTCTCTCTTTTATGTGTTTTGGTTTCTGTGTTTTGTTATGACTATTAGTGAATTTACATTATATATATATATATATATAATGTAAATTCACTAATAGTCATAACAAACATATATATAATATGTAATATATAATATGTATATATATATATTCACTGATAGTCATAACAAACACAGAAACTAAGACACACAAAAGAGAGACTCACTGGTTCTCGAATTTTCGGTGGTCCAACCACCTTTCTCAAGAGGAATTAGGAACAGAACTCAGAACTCAGTTCTGTTCCTAATTCCTCTTGAGAAAGGTGGTTGGGACCACCGAAAATTCGAGAACCAGTGAGTTTTCCCTCTTTTGTGTGTCCTGGTTTGTGTTTGTTATGACTATCAGTGAATTTACATTACACGTTTGTGGGTTTTCCAAAAAGTGTATTTATATATATATATATATATATATATATATATATATATATATATATATATATATATATATATATATATATATATATATATATATATATATATATATATATATAGAGAGAGAGAGAGAGAGAGAGAGAGAGAGGTAAGGAGAGGGGAAAGGAACACACATAAAGGACGAACACAAGAGAGGTGGGGAAGGCGGATTTGAGCAGATCACAAATGTAAACATATTTTCCTCGACCGGGACTTGAACACCGGATCTCTCCACTTGCCGGGCGGATGCTCTAGTGAATGAACATTTTGTTCGCCTTTTGGCGGGATTTCGTGTTTGAATGTGTATATATATATATATATATATATATACACACACACACACACACACACAGGTATATTAGATGTGCATATCTGTGCGAAATTTTTGTCTGCCTGTCGAAATGTATTTAAGTGTATGCACGTGTATTGTGTACACATGTAATTATATATTTTATGGCTATTACAATGTGTACATGACGAAGGATTAAATCGAAGAAGGGGCCATTTGGTCTCAAGTTCATCCAAATAAAAATCTCCATCTATTCTCGATGAATATCATTTACTTTCGAAGATCGGGAGAGATATATTTTCTGATATCGACGCACGTTCCTGACGTACGCAATATTCTGAGGATAGAGTTTACATTCATGTCAACGAAAATATTACTCGCTATAGCTCGCATGCATGCATGCTAATTAAGAGATCTCACGATATTTAAAGAGAATTTTATTCGAACTTTATGAGCGGCACAGTACAAACTCTATTGTTGCTTGATCGCTGGTACCTGCTGTATTTTTGTTCCGATAATATTTCACCAATGGTACTCGTATTTACTCGTCATTTTATGGACAAATAGGTAGCGTTGTATTAACAAATGACTAAGAATCTAAGTCCTACGTGGAAAAGAACCCCTACAGGGCAGTGGGGATTCGAAAGAGAGGATTAGGTAAGTTTTTATGGAATTCGAAACCAATGCTTATTTTCGCTAATCCAACAGATTGAATGAATTTCACTTACAAGTATTTCG
>CM073772.1:50423029-50455952 GCA_037158775.1 Hetaerina titia | reverse complement strand
AACATCCTTACATGAACAGGATCACGTGGAGAAGACGAATGAAAAACATTGGGTGAATAAGCAAAGGTGATTTTCTCGAGGAGTAGATTTCGGTTTTTAGGCGATAACATCTCTTAGGTTACAATGCACCACCTAACCTTAGCAGCAGTTACTAGGACAACCACAAAATCCATTCACGACGCATATCCCCTCCGCCACCTTAAGGCTGCACAACTTACACGTTGACAGAATAAACACGACGTAAATTTGTCACCCAAGGCGCCCACAGAGAGGGACGACCCTCGATCTAAGCTAACCCCATATGCGTCCATTCAGTTCATTCGTAAGCCACGAGAAGTGAAAAACTGGCGGCACTGTTTTCGTAAATCGTTTACAACGATCGTCAATATATGACAGAATATATTAAAAACCGCTGATTAATGGTCAACTCATCATCAATTTCACTCGATCGTCGAAATGTTCCGGCTCGGATGAATTCATTACGTCACCAGAAGGACCGCTAAACTTACACGATCGAATGCTGCCGGAAAATATTAATTTCGATTTAGGAGTCATCAATAAATGACGTCATGTAATTTGGGGAGGGGCATTTGGGAAGATTTGCTCAACCGTGACTCTCCTTGACGAGGGGAGAACAGGGGATGGGAAGGAAGAGTTGACTAACGATAGCGAGCAGGCATGACTTGACTAAATAAATCATCCAACACTCTCCCGCGCTTTTGACTATTGCATGTCTGAAAGTGAAGATATCAACCTTTAAAGGACTTCGCAATCCGCTGAGCATTATTCCTCGACCGATTCAGAAAATTTTCGACCTTCGAGAATGCCTTGCTATTCTTTTACCTGATTCTCGGCGAATCTAGGGAGTTCAAACGCAAAACCAAAGTAAGGACACCGTGCCGAAGCATTAAGGGGAGTAGAGCTTCAAGATATAATAAAATTATCTTGGATGAGCGGAAAATAGGTCGGAGAAGAGGAGAAATTTTGGAAGACGTGAAGGCAGGTGAAAACTATGAAGAAGTGAGCTCGGTTCGCGGCGGTTTTTAACATGATTGTCTACGTGGTGAATACCCAAGAAGCATACGGACCTCATCTAATCTACGCCTATACAAGGACACTATGAAGAACTAACACAGGAAATAATGTAGCACGAACGAGTCGACGGTGGAGGAAGGCCATGAAATAGTTGAAGATAATAGGCGTACTACTTATGACCATCATTTAAGGGAAGAGATAGGAAACAAAAAAAACTACGTCATTTATGAGCTGCGACTTAAGTTATATTGAACGTCATACATTTAGAACGCTTCATTCCCATGAAAAAATACCATTTCTGAAGGTAAATCTGGTGATGATCTAACGACCATGTTTCAAGATCGCATGGGCGATAGTAATAAATGATCGATACTCAAGGAAACCCCTATTATAGACCCACAAGGATTTTTCAAAAGTAGAGGTTTATTCTTGTTTTTAAGGGATCCTACACAATTCAATTTGAGACACTCAAAGGAGACGACTCTTACGATACATGAAGAGTTACGGGTTTCACTGTGTGGGATTACATCACGAACTTGATAAAATAAACCGCAAATCAACAGAATGATTTTTATTGACACCCGACTACGGCTTAGACTCAGAGGGTCACCATCAGGTGAAAATTATATGCACAAAGAATCTGTGGATTTGCAGGTTCTTTTTTTAGTTAACTCTTTCGAGAATCCCCTACAGTATTATCCTTACCGTTCGGACCTTCAGGGTTCCGGGCTATAGATTACGATCACAATTGGGCATGTACACAGGCCTCCGACATGAATTTAACGCTACCCTTTAAATGTGATATTTTTTCGAAGGAATTTATCAAACAACTACATTCCGTTTTTGTTACGTAACTCGTCTAAACGCTGTTCGGAGGCAAAACTACACCCGCAGGCAGGCCTAGGTACACTAGCGAGCGTTCCAATTGCACGTAATTTATTAAAATTCGGTTTTCATACTTTGGAAAATCAGAAGTCGCCCGTGGAGTAAAATCCGTATAGTTAACAAAAATAATCTTCGAGTTGACGTTGCTGATCTCCTGACTCGTTACCCTTGTCTCTTCGCGTCGCCGAAACGCAAACAATGGCCAAATCAAGAAATGACTGACGGCTAAACATAACTTGTTGGCACAATTCGACCTCGAGAGTCTACTCTTTCGACACCCACTTAGAAACGTCACTCGACGGGAGTGACAGCTCGGGCGAAGGGAGACTTAAAAAACGCAAGATTAAGAGAGATATCAGATGGTCTCTTTTCTAAGCGCAGCTTTCTGTCCCAATAGCCATTTGACCAGACTTAAATGGTGAAAAATGGTATGGTGAAAAATAGTTTGATACATGAGGCTTATTTCCTCAATTCACCTCATATAATTATACTGAGTCACATACAGAATCACTAATCGACAGTTGACTTAATAAATGAGGAGAGGCCGCTCCACTCCTTTTCCCTTCAACTCCTCGTGTCCTCCCCGCTGTCAGGCCCAGTATTCGTGCATTTTTCCATGCGCCAATGCATGTTTATAGTCATGCATAAGGGAAAATTTATGAAAAAAAAACGTTTTTTTTATAACACCCCCCGCCACACGCCTTTGAGGTGGCTTGCGAGTAATAGTGTAGATGCACTCCCAACCCCACTGCTTCTCCCAGTTCTACTCTCACCTCAGTATCCGTCGTTCAAATCACTTTCCTAAATATCATACGACCGATCCAGTTTTCTCTCCTTGAACGTATGCCCCAAATACTAACTCTTTGACGATTGAAAATCACACGTGATTGCTTTCCTGGTTTAAACTTTTACACACCACAGTTTAAATGAATAAGAAACTCCGGTTTCTAATGCATAAGAACCATAATCAGGTGACCTAAAGATGATGCAATCGTCATTTGTCACCAAAACTGTGGTCTGTAAAGGTTTCAGCCAATCAATTGCAATGGAATACCACAAAATATCCAAGGAACGAGTTTTACATATAAATCCAAAACACACATATATACATGCATACACATTCAAGGCGGAGTCCCAATTATTATCTTTCAGTGCAACATTAGGCTTCCCACGTAGATGAGTTACCAATAATATCGCATTATTCGTTGCCGAATTCCAGGCGATGGGTGTTTTCTGAGGCATTTCTCGGATTTGAACCCATAAACCCTCCGGCCAGTGTCCGAACGTACGACCCATTGGGCTTCCACGCCGTCTTGGTATGCACATGAAGGAAAATTCCCGCAGCAGGCCAAATATTCTTTTCCCATTAGTTCCACCGCATGCTAACTAAGCATCCTGTCAACGCCAAGCGGTCGATCACGAATTCGTAATCGCTCCACCACTTTCGCACGCCATCGTGCCCATACCACCGACTTCGTCCATCCACTCGCGCAATTAATTAATGACCCAGCAGCACGAGCTGACCTATCTCCCGCACGCGTTCGCACGCGCCTTCGAGAATGGGCTCCTTCAATAAAAGGAAGACGGGGAAAGGGGAGTGGGGGAAAGATGAGCTCCCTCCATCTTCGTTTTTCACTTAAGCGGGCGAATTTCATTGAATTAAGCGCCTCGCACGATTGACCCCCGGCATTCCACGTGGATTCCGTCCCGACCCCTCAATGGTGAGTGGGTGGAGGGGGTGGGGTGGGAAGATGGTTGGGGCGGGTGGCCGGCGCCCTCCTTCCGCGGTGGTCATAGATCAAACCTTGTGGGGTTATGGGGAGTGAGGGGGTGGGCAGTGGGAGGGAGATCAAATTGCACGACCTGCGTGGCGAAGCGTCTCCTGCCTCCTCGCCCTCGGAGATGTGGAGAAGGGCGGGGAGGAGAGAGGACCCGAAGGAGGAAGGGGAAAAAAAGAGGCCCCAGAGAGGGATGAAGGAGGGCGGGGGGGTGAGAGGGAGGAGGAGACCGAAGCAGGATGATAGATGAATATAATCCGTTGTGCGAGACTTGGCTCTTGTCGCCGGTCTGACCAAGCCGGGAGTACCGCAAGGGGAATGGAATTGTTTCGCAGTTGAGGGGAATGATCGCGAAAGAACGTCTGTGCATGCGCAAAAAAGGTTTCACCATGAACGCTAGGCCAGGGGTTCGGCCACCGCGTAGTTAGCCAGAAACTAGGTATTTAAAAAAAAATACTGCACACCCAAAAATGTGTACCTACATAAATGTGTACGAATATTTTTGTGTACTGGATATATTGTGAATTCAGATAAATGTACGCACTGTATGGCAGCTGCCCTGCCACCCCCCGCCACACACCCTTAAGGGAGCTTGCGGGTTATCACGTTGATAAAGATGTAGATGAGATGCTACAGAGATGTATCGAAAATTGAAAACGTTCACAGTACCAAAATAATACACCCCATAAAAGGCAATGACCAGCTTTATAATCATTGAAATTTTTTAATCTAAATAAAAGCACATTATGAAATGCTTGTACTGCATTGAAAACCCTTATGCAAAAACGTGAAGTTCAACTCGAAGTAACATTCCAAATAATAAAAGTTAAATATCTATTGTTGTAATAATTTGATACATTTATATTCTTTGTTTCTTTTGAGATACTGATAAACATACACAACACTATAAATTTAGATCTCCTTCTCGTAGTCAAATAATCCATGGCTTCTCTCTCCGAGGGACTTATCGTAAATCTCTCCCTTGGACTCTATAAGACTGTTGGAGAGGTACGGCACTAATGAGTTAATAGTGACTCAAATCTTATGGCGCCACACTATATTGGCAGGCTGAACCGCCGGGATGAAATAAGTGGGGTGGATACCAGCGCCGAGGGGTTAAGTACTCGTTTCTTCCTTGCACCATACACGATTTAAATAAAATCAGTTGCATCTCTCCTACTTTCAAAATTAATTTCAAGTACATTTTTAAACTTTACCCCAACGCACCCATCACTGCATGATGTAGATAAGAATGTGCGTACGTATGCATCTGTTCATGTTAAGCGAAATACACTTTTGTATTAATGCCCCATTATATATTTATAATTTATTATATAATTTTTATAAGGTAATCTACCGGCTAAGGTAGGTTTTTGGATGGGCACAACTATCACATAAATAACTTGCGACTCAAAACAAATACAATCCAGCAACATACTCTACATCAGGTCCCTCTTCATATCTGTGTACTTCCTTCCTTCCTTCACCCCGTCACACATTCCTATCTTGTTCCTGCCCTTTCCTCGTTTGCCTAACACTCTCCCCTCTATTACCTTCTTCAACATCCCACTACCGCCTCAATACGCCTTTCATCCATTTTCCCTGCCTCCATAGAATTTCTCTCAACAAACCCCTCTCCTCACCCACCATCTCCAGTACTTCCTCATTTGTTTTCCTTTCGGGTCCATTTCACCTTCTCCATCCTTCTCCACACCCACATTTCAAATGCCTCCAATCTATGTCTATCCTCCTGCTTCAGCGACCACGTTTCCGCGCCGTATATAGCTATGCTCCATATCAAAGTTTTTTAAAAGTCTTTTCTTAACCTTCCTACTCCAACGTCTCCGTCATCAACTCCCTCCTTGCCTAGCACAATTTACAAGTATATTGTGCTTTACATGAAAAGAGTATGAAAATATACCTAACCCCCCCCCCCCCAACCAACCGCCCTGCTGACGTCTTTTGGGATACTGTATTGCTGGAGATAAATTCCCTTTTGAAAATTAACAGAAAAAGCCGATACTCCCAATAGTCCATCGAATCGTGGCTACGAGAAGCGTACCGTCGCAACTCACCCGGTACTTTTCCCTCATGCCTTGAGTTCCATTCGTGCAAGTTTTAATTTCAAAACTGCGATACGATTTCCTCGAGTCGCTTCCTGGGACCCACTGGGCATTCTTCCTTTTCGGACCCCGAAGCGCCCCGCTTCGACCCGCGAAGAGGAAGGAGAGCGGTTGGGCGGGAAAGGGGGTGGGGGAGGGAGTGAAGAGGATGGAAGTTGGCGAGGAGGAGGGTCAGCAAACGGAGCAAGAGGAAAAGAACGGGATGAGCCGATTGATTGATTACGGCCTTTATTGGAGGGACGATGCGGAGCGACTATGAAGTTTTCCTCTCTTCCGCCAAAACCTCGCGTCAAAGGGAACGACGAGAGAGAGAAAGAGGTCTGATCGGAGAGGAAGAATGGCACAAAATTAAATCTGAATTTCGAAAACCCAGGGGGGAGGTTAGGGATGAAAGAGAGAGAGAGAGTGAGAGAAAGAGACATACAGACAGACAGTCAGCGGACCGGTGGGTGGGGGAAGACGGGAGAGGAGAGGGTAGGGATCAAAGGGAACGGAGGGAAACCAAGGGGGCGGAAGGGACTGCTAGACGTTCCCTGAGTCAGCGGTGCGCATTGGGGGGCGTGGGGGTTGGGTGAGCAGGGGCCTATGCGCCCGCACACACCCCTGCCTACGTGCTCAAACTCGTGAGGCATCGCCTGAAAGAGCATAAATCCTTCACACGTTCCGGGAAGGAGTTGGGCAGGGTCGAGTACTGTGAAATCCAAGAATTGTAACAACTGAGCTCGAGTCCTCTCGGAGGAAGCTCCTTTAGCGACTGAACGGGAGGCGGGTCGGATCGGCAAGGCTGCTGCAGGCACGAAAAGGAACTCTCCTCAAGACTACAAAGCCTCACTCCTTCACGCGAGCGGGCAAAGTTGTGGATTATTCACGAATTACGGACCAGACTAAAAGCATTTCCTCTTCTCAAAAGTTGCGCTTATCCCATCGAGTGACCTTCAAAAGTTGCGTCCATCACCAGAGGAGGCATTCTGTTCCAGTAGGGTGCGTACCCTAAATGCAAAACCGATCGCTATGAAGCATCCCTTTTCCCTTCGCACAATTCCAGACCACGACCAGCAGGAAACTGTGTACGAAACATTCGTCGATAATTAATTCATGGCTCCTCCAGACGGTTTTCAGAGTGTGATGCACTTGAAATGCGTGAATCAACACTACACAAGAGTTAAACTGATATAAAACCTTACATGGGGCACACACATTAGAAGAACCTACATGTCAGCCTTAAAAAAACGCGGGCTCTTTAGACGGGCTATCGAAAAATTAAAAACAAAAACCCGAGGGAGAGGTGTTACGTCCTTTTAGTTAGGTCACCTTTAGAATATGCGGCAATTATCTGGGATCCATAGGAGAACACGTTACTTGGGGAATTAGATCCGAGATCAGAGAAAATCCTCCAGATTAATTACATATTACCACAAAAGAGAGTAATCAAAAGTCACAGGCATGCTGCTGAAATTAGATTGGGAGCCTCTTGCTTCTCGTAGAGAACTGAAAATACTTGAGAAAGGTACAGGATATCTGCGTCTTTTTACGACATCGAGGGAACTATTATAGCACCAAATTATACTCGTATTGGGAGATTCGATCACCGAAATAAATTAAGAGAGATAGTCACCACCACCTACATCAGCATGTAGTGTTGAGTAATCGTAAATGAGACACCTTTGGATTTTACGAGTACGAATTTTAACCCACCCTAATTATTAAGGAGAAATTTCTACCGAACTCATAATTCCGCTTGTTTCTTCATTTCTTTTCACAAACGTTTCATCCTGCATTCAACTTAACGAATTCAATCAGTGAATTTTTTGGTAATTTCCATTCATTTTTCTTACCATTATTGCCTTCATGAGAGGGCCACGATTTAGGATTATGTCCAAAAAATCGGGTTATTTTCAATCGTTTCAACAAACGCCTCTCCGATCATACTCTTTCCGGAACTTCCTCATGGTTATGCAGCATCGAGTGACTGTCGAGGTAGAGCCTATCACCACACGAGGCATTCTGTTCTAGTATATACACTTTATCACTCTTCTCAGACTGAACAATAAACGCTGATTACAACTTAACTTTTTCAGACACTGTTAACGACTTCACTAACATACCTGGCAGTCTCCATGTGTGTCTTATTTCATGAGCTAGTGTTGCCATCTGTTTGTGGACCTTCCCGCCAGCAACCCCTTTCCTTGGGGTATTCTGGTCAACTGTATCATATTCCATCATTGGGAATCCTGACCCCTGCGTTAAAAAGGTTTGAATTCACCATCTTCCTCGAATCTAATCAAATTTAATTATAATAATACTATCGCCTCAGCAAACAAAGATGGTCTTTGATACATCCTTTCGCATAAAAATGAGAAGAGAAATGGCGGAACTAATATTTAAAATGGCCTCCGATTTCCCTCGCTCAATTGAAGAAGATGAAAAAGACACGAAAGAGTTTTTGACACAAACAAGGGTTATGTTGACCTTGTTTCGATGAGTACTCTTCATTTTACAAACGCAACATTATAAAATAAATTCTCAGCTCACGAAAAAATACTTCATCTTTCAAGATTAGACTGTCAAAACAAACCATCATAAAACGCCAATTTAGGCACCTCGATAATGGTCTTGAACTCGTAGAAAATTGGCGTCTAGTCGGAAAAATAAAATTTAACCATAGAAAAACGCGGATGTTGCTCGCGAGAAATACGCAATGGAAGTAGAAACGGAGAAAAGAAGAGCAGGTCAACGTTCGTTTGATTCCGCGACATATTCATCCAGACGAAGAATAAAAATGTCTTAAAAAGAAACAAAATAGCGCATCTCTTCATTGCCTACCCGCGCCGTGATTCTCCGAAACTCACCGGAGTCGCACGGTAGAAGGGACGGAAACACTACCGTAAAAACCTCAGGAAGACCAAAAACCTGTCCTTTCTTAATGAGAGAGTCAATCCTGCACGACAACCACGATACCATACCATTATCCACCACCCCTCCCCCACGGGGCTTTTAAAATGGAAAAGAAGCATAATGGGTTGCGACGGGGGTTATTCCTATGGGGAAGGACGAGAGAGGGAGAGGAGAAGAGAATGGGAGGAAGAGGTGGGGAAAGAGTAAGGGTATAACACGAAAGAAGAGGGTTATTGGAAGGAAAATGTCAGGGGGAAAAAACAAATAAAAATAAATCAAGACGGAGGAAAATAACGCATGCATACGCGGGCGGGAGGGTGGCGTGTGCGTACGTGTGTGTGGCTGGGTATAAACCTGTACGTTTATGCATATTTTATAAATAACGTCCCACGGCCGCGGGGGAATCGAGCCCCGGCCATTACGCACGCAAAACCATCCTTTACCCCGAATCCCTTCGGCCGAAAGGAAAGAGGGGTGGTGGAGTGGAGGGGGGAAAAAAGGGAGCAATCGGAGAGTGAAGGGGTGGAAGAGGGAATGGGGGGTCGCAAAAACGGGGGCGAAAGAATGCGAAGGGAAAAGGAAGAGGAGCTAGCCGCCCCTCTCCCTCCATCCCTCAACCTCCTTTCCCTTTTTCGTACGTTTCCCTCCCCCTCCCCTTCTCCATACCTCGCCTGGTCTCGGAAGAAACGGCAGAGGGCGAGCGGCACGGGAAGACAGCGGCTAAGGAGAAATGCGTGCAACGGTGGGAAAAAGAAGGCTCGAAAAGAATGAAAAAAGAAAATGAAAACAAGAGGGAAGACGGAAAAACGACCGAGGCAGCAGCAGCCAGCCAAGAGAGAAAGAGAGAGAGAGAGAGAGGGGGGGGGAGCGAAAGGGGCGAAAAAATAAATAAGGAAGAGAAAAATATTACGAAAAAAGGAGAAGAAAATGGGAAGAAAAAAAAACAAAAGAGTGACTGGGGGAAAGCCGGAAGAGGGGGGGGGGGGCTTGGGAGACCGGGAAGGGGTCGAGAGGTGGGAGGGAAGAAGGGCAGAGAGTGAAGACGTCTTTATTGGATGAGAGTGAGGTATTATCGATTCTCAAATCTCTACAGAAACAAGAGAGGACGGAAGGGCGAGAGAGGGGAAAAGAGAACGGTAGAGAATGGCAGCCCACACCGAAAAAAAATATACCCATAAGCAACAACTTGACATCCCTGAATTATAGAGGTTGATTCTGCTCTTTTGTTGAGAATCAAAAGCAGTACCGTTGATTTTGAAATATAAAAATGATTGATCCAACGAACAGGACGCGGCCACTGTGGTCACTACCCCGAAACTGTCATCTCGGGAAACGCTGGCCATTATATAAAAAGGAATAATAATATAACGATTACGGTTAATGATGGGACATTATACTACTTGAACAATTATTGCCTGTTTTTTAATGGAGTCGATATTTTTTCTTTCCTTTTTTACTTCTTACGTAATTGATACGTAACGTAACGGATATTCATTTCATTCTTGTTTTATATTCTACGTATTTTTCCTAGGGGTAGCCAGTTTGTTTCTTTGACTCATCTTCATACCAATTATTTCTCCACTAATGTGACACACGCGATTGATTATTCACTCTCCAATACGACACATTTGTAAAAAAAACTAGTATTTCATTTTCGGTACGCGACCAAACTCTACACATAGACCATAGACATTACATGCCTTGTTGGATGCACACCCTTCCATGCATCTAGTCGGTGGCTTGCTGGTTATCTCATAAACGTAGAAAGGAGAGAAAGAATATGGGGGGTTGAAGAATGGTTTATTAAAGATTAAAAATTTAGGGTATCCAGTGTCGTTCATATCGTTTAGTATTATGGCATTATTTTGTCTAATGTCATTACGTATATGGTCATTCTGGTTACTATGGGTTCGCATGCGAAAAACGAATTTTATTTACGAATTTAGCCTTCGTCCGAACACAGCACTTTTTGGACTTTACATCGGACAATTAAGAGTGAATACAACGGAGACGATTACAAACACCCAAGCCCTAGGTGGAGAAAAACCAACGCAGGCAGGAATCGAACCCGCGACCCTTGGATTGGGAGACGAGGACGTTATACTGCCGCCACCAAGGCAGACAATTTTACACCTCAATACCGTATTCCATTAGTTTTAGCTGAGAATGTCTCCATTAACTGATGTATGTCTCACATATTTATCGATTACTTACAATTAAGCAAAACTGAACTTTGATTCTGCCCTTGCCACACACCCAGGCGGTGGCTTGCGGGTCATCGCTGATGATATATAAGGGGTCATTGCTGCGTGCACCTAAACGCCCGCTCAACATTTACAAAGCCATTTTCAATAGGTTCCTTCGCTGGAAGCTTTATCAACGATCGTCGCGTGTTGATTTTTACCTTCCTCTTCGGTCGATTCGACCAGGACGTCCTTCCTTTCCCAGGAGGGGGCGAGTGGCGGTGGATGGGTTGGGTGGGGTCCTAAGAGGAAATGGGTGGGAAACCAGGGAGCGAAAAAAAGTAGATTGGGAGAAAAAGGGGGGGGGGTAACGGGGAGGGAGTGGAGTGCGAAAAAGACGAACGCTCTCGGGGACTTACATATGCATGCTCAAAAGCCCGGCGGGCTGCTCCCAACGCAAAACCCTTTTCCGAGCACTCCACCTTACCCCATCCCCACCCCCTCACTCCGAATGTAAATCTACGAGGAGAGAGCACGAGGGTGTAATCTGGCGCACACACTTGGGGAGGGTGGGGTGGTGGGGGAGGGTGGGGTGGTGGGGGAGGAAGAGGTGACCCGCGCCGCTTTATTTTTCCCCCACCAATACCCTTCCCCTTTCCGCCTGCACGGCGACTCGCGGAAGACCCTGACGTCGACGTGGGTCGGTCGTCTCGACATCCCCCCTCCCGAGACCCCCTTGTCATCGCCGCGAGAAGGAGACACCAGGGTAGGGAGATTATATTGGTTCCCGGGGAAAGGTGAGCGCGAGGGAGGGAAGGGACGAGGAGAGACTGGGGGAGACTGCGAGAGGAGATTGTGGACGGAAGAGAAGTTCTGGGCCACTCCACGGACCGTGGAGGGGAACGAGTGCCCACCTGAGTGAGTATTCGCGTTTCATCGTCCGCTGCGTCCTTCACCCCCACCCTCACGCTACCCCTCCCACCCCCCTCTCGAGGTAATATTTTCCTGGGGCATTGAATCGAGTGCCACCGCCGAAGTCAAAAGGGCGCCACTCCGAGGGGCTCATCCTCTCGGATGCATAGAGGAAAATACATTTGCCGCGAGCAGCAACCGATTGCGGCACGTTTTGACGCAGAATCTTCATGCAAACATCGAATTTATATTATAACGGTTGCAATAAGACCATAAGTATCCCATGAAATCCTTACCCTCTCGGATTACAAATGGATTGAGCCACGGTCTTCAAACCGAGAGTCGGAGTAGCAAGTGAAACGGCAAAAGAGGGTAATTTGTCACGGTGTCGACGAAGAAAGAAAGGCAACGTGCAGTCGAACAGCGTCGTGATGATAAAATTATGAAACTAAATTATTTACTTTCGTGACTTTATCGAGAAATACATTTGGCACAAGGTTTTAAGGTGGTGTGGGTCACCTATGTTTTCTCAGAAATATCTGAAGCCCATTAAAGCTCGAGTTGGTTAATAAAATTATAATACTGAGGGAAAAAAACATTTCAGGGAAAGTAAACAAAAGATTTTACTTATCCTCCACACCTTTTTCCTCATATTTTTAACTATCAATCGAAAAGGGAGTATATTAAAAAACTAACGTTGTGAAATACTCGTAAATACACTTGAGGTAGGACAGGTTTTTTTTACAGACAATGCATTACTAAAGCACTTAAAAGTGCTCATCACTCAACATTATAATAACTGTCAACTGTATATACCAATAGGCTAATTAATTGAAGTAAATAGCCATTAGATTATTTTCGAAAGATCTTAATAGTAGCTGATTTCACTCTTTTGGAGGCATTGATACTATTCATACCGATAACAATTAAACGACGATGGTTTTCTCACCGATTTAAAACAATTGTGTGGTTTACAGTAAAACTTTTATCCAGCCGCAGGCACTGATTATTCTCTCTGTCTAGAGAAAATATTCCAAACTGGAAACTTTCTTCTGCAAACGTATTCCACAATATATGAATCATTTCATTACGTTGGCAATTAACAAGGTTAGTTTCTAATTCTCCTTGAATAAAATTTGAAAATAAGACGGCGTCGTCTCATGAGACAAACGCAAAAGAAAACGTTCGGTTAAAAAGGAAAAGCCACGTTTAAAACTGACTCGCAGAGGAAGGACATTTGCAATTTGCAGAGGAAGACGAGATACTAGAGGGGTGGGGGGTTTTGAATTATTCGAGCCCATAAATAAGATGAGTTGAGCTGTCATGAATTGGCGAAAATACTACGAGCCCACACCTACCCATAAGAAAGCGAGAATTTAATCGCCTTACGTCGTCGAACTACACACGTAGCGGTGCCGTGGAGGCGGAAGGAAGTCCCCTTCCTTCCCGGAGAATTCCTTGGGATCGAAAGGATTGGTCCGGGGAGTTGGGGGAGGGGAGGCGGAAAGGGGAGGGAAGGGTGGGGAATATGCCGGCCGATTTCCATAATCTGCTAATTCGGGGATGTCGCATGGCGATGCCGAGCGACCGAGAGGGGAGGAAGACCCTTGACTTGGGTTTCCCCTTCAATTCAGGAATCCTCTTTAGGGACCTCCGAGATCTCGTCCGCGCAACAGTTACCGCGTAATCAATCAAATGAGATTACGAAGAAATTCGACGAATATCCCCCGATCTTCCCCATATCTAGTCCAGATTAGAATTTTCTCTTGGAAAAAAGCAATACTTGTAGGAATAGTGTTTCTTGAATATGGCAATTTCAATTTCAAATGCAATTTAGTTCATTTTTAATAAAGAATAGTAGATAAGACTCAAACATGTAGCAAAGCCCATTATTTAAAAATATATTTTATGCTCTCAATAGAAAATGCTTCGCGTCGCCATCTTTTTAATTTTTTAACTCCACTTCGTCTTTCAATAACGTAACCAATCACATAACGAAACCTAATTTATGAATGTATAGTATAATTTATTAATGATTAGTGTCACTTCGAATACTTCAGTTCTTCTGTGCCAAAATCTTTGACAAAACTAAGATATTGCGGCATCGAGACATTTCGGTGCCTCAATAACCTAAGAATCTGTTTAATAAAATTCTTCAACATATCCAATCGCGAAATCAAAACGCTCGGAGATGAATTAATTTTATGCAATCATCAGTCCACCAACTCCATAGTATAGACCGCTAATGAGACTTCAAATCACACAACGGTATTCATTCACAACAGTTTAATCAAGTGCAACACATCCACCACAAGCAGATTCATCTGCCACACCCCTGAGTCGATGTGACGTGAGCTGCAGGCTCAGTAGACGTTTAGGAGCGATAAAAACTCACAAGGCCCCATCACTCCAATGGGGGACTTTGGCGTGAGGCGAAAGTTACGCAATGATTCGAGATCGATACGAGGTGACGCAGGGGATAAACAGTACCCACAAACTAGCCAGAGGACGGAGACGCGACGGCGTGGAAATCGGCGGAAATAATTAAATAAGACGCCAAACCAATGGCTATAGTCGGCGTTTACGCAGGGAGCGCAACGGCTGACGGAGCAAGGGCGGAAATTCGATCGTGTTACTGAAATTTTCCTGCACAGCGACGACGACCTCGAGATACTGCAAAGGAAGGTCTCTCTCACTTGAGCATACAAGAGATATTATTCCAAAAACGATCGTGGGCTTTTTTTTGTTAAATCTGCAAATCTTCCTTTCCTCACCACCTGTTATACAAATGAATGCCATAATGTTTCGTACAGTTTTTCTCGACTGCTTATTTATGTGTGCGTGTTTGTGTGTACATATACATATTTATGCAAATCTCGACTGTTTCCATTCCTCTCCTCTCCCTCCCCCACGCAGAAATCGCTTCGCCAAGTGATTGCCTGAACGCCCCAACGGTTTCCTCCCGTGCGTCCATCAGCCTTGACTTAAACCGGCTCTCAGAAAAATTGTATTTTGACACAACTCCCGAGATTGGAACCACTTACCCTCTTGGAATAAAATGTCGCTTCTCCAGGCAAACAGAACCAAGGACCGTCCTCTGACACCCAGAAGAAGGAAGATAAGAACTCGGCACTTAAATAATAATAATCTCAAGACATCCCCGGAACTCAGCTGCTTAAGGTGCGTGCCCTCTAGGGTGGTGTAGTGGAGAGAGAGGGAAAATATCTCATACTGGGAGAAATTCGTCCCTCTCGCTTATTACCCTCATCAGATTTCATTTAGTGCGCCGTAATTCATGGGGACGATTTTCTCAACCGAAGGGAATATTGGGAAGGAGAAGGGGACTCGTACGTTCGAGTTTCCTACCGCAAAATTTCTTCAGATTCGAAAAAATATATATAGTAATTCAACAACCCTCCGAATGAATTCCTACGAGCATTTGGGTCAAGAGTAAACCTGAGGCGAGCAGGGGAAACTTAAGTCATATTAAATGCCTTATATAGTATTTCCTCTTTTTCCTCGGAGGAACTGGGGACTCCTTATTGTGTCCGTTCTTATTTCCCAAGGAATCCATTCCATCGGCGGCTTTAACGATGCAGTTACGTAAGGGTGAGAAAAATCATACTCTTCTTGGCGATATCTCAGCGCTTCAAAGGAGAGAACTACTCACTCGGTGAAGAACACAGGAAATTTAATGAAAAAATATCATTTTCGGAGTAGATCTACGTCTACACAGTATTCCGCAATCTGCCGCAAGGGCGCGTAGCAACTACTTCCATTTATAAGGCAACTGGATGGGATGAGGACATTTACACGCTCTGTCTTGCTGCTAGCATATTCACAGACCATACAAGGATGAAAGTATTTTTGCTCGTCACACTCGCTATTATTGGAGGTGAAGCGAGCAGGAGACGGGATTCTCCGAGATACAGTTTTTTTTTCCGCTTACTTTCCCTCCGGTTCTTTCCATCCCCTCTTATCATCTGAGGCGTTGAAAATATTGCTCTAAAAATACAGACGATGTGTATTTCACATAAATATTATGTTAAGCATTCATTCTGTAGTTTTATTCTTTTCTTCAAACACCATAGTAAGTATCCGGGGGTGCATAGTCGATCCCTACTTGAATGCGGAACACGATGCGGATTTTTTTTTCTAGGAATCTAGCGGGGCAAGCCCGGATACGAGGGATCTGTTGATGGGATTTCACCCCAATTTCCATACGAGTAGCCTATGGCGAAAAATTATGAATGCAATGTTTAGGAAATTTAAACTAATGTTGTTTCCCTCAAAATTCAGCGGACCACGGAAAAAAGTTTAATATTTTACGGGATCGCAACATATTCGCCTCACATACCATAATATTATTCTGGGGATGCATAGATTTCGTATTTTGAAGGGTAGCAATTGGTTTTATAAGTGATGTAACATCGCTTTAAACGCAATTTTATGCATAATTTATAACAATAATTACTGTAATCAGGGTTAATTTTGTGGAATCGTTCCATATTATAGAAACAAATACTTATTGGTTATTTCAGAACTTTTTTTACGAAACTACCGGTTTCGACAGCCTCCTATCATCATCGCAGTACATTGATATTTGCACACCCCACAAGGGCGTGTGGCAGAGGGTGTTAGGGAACCATTGTATACTACGGTCTATGTCGACATCTAATTTTTTTGTACTGGACCTAGATGATGACTGCCAGCTGTGAAAATATATAGTGCCGTAATAAAACGTTTGGAAAATTACTAGAACGCGATTTTTCTATTATTTGCCACAAATGAGTAATAACTAAAAAGATAATTATAACTCGTCAACGATTTATTCTTCACTTGTGACTATTACTCCGGGAAGGTTAAGCGGATGATGCGGATGTCATTACGGTATCTTAACATTAAAAAGGGGCGATTGACATCTTTAAACGGGCGATTTCTTAATTAGCAAATGCATATAAAAAACCGATTTCAATTCATAAAATTATTTAGTTTTTAGCTCGGTACTTTTCGCCGGGAGAAATTAATAAAACCACTCGCACGGCGAGCATACATGTATATCATTTAGTCACGCACTTTCGCGTCGAAAATTTCGCATGGATTTATGCCTACTCGACGACGCATGGTAATTTAAACTCTTGTGTCGACATACGTTCGTCAAATCGGAATCGCCATGACCCCATAGATGGCAGCAAGCCACAGCAATGAATCCGACGAAGCGCTTGAATACACAAACCTGCTACTGGCGGAGGTTATTGGGCGTCTTAAAATTACCAAAAAAAAACAACCCTCCCGATGTACAACATATGAGACAAGACCACGCTACAGACGGCGGGGGAGAAAGAAATAAAGGGAGTCCGAAGTATTCGGTCCAAATTAAAGCCAGCTTTCCCGCGAAGCTAGCTATTGCAGCCATCCCGTCGGCATTCCCTGGATATTTTCCGAACGCGAGCGGCCACTTCCATGTTATTAGGCATTGGATATTTCGCGCTCAACTTTCCTTCCGCCGAAATAAACACACATTTCCACACCGCTTTCGCAGAGACACAGGAGCGAGCATCAGCCTTGAGCGCATTAAGGGAGCCCACACGGCACGATATCGCCCCCACACACACACGAGCACACGGGACACCGGGCCCGGGGAGGGATTATGGGAGCCTCGGGACCCCGCGCCGTCATAAGAGCTGTCGACATCATCCGAAACAAATCCTTAGTCCAGATCAACCCTCCAGCTTGCTTCCCCCTATATTTCCTCGCCTCCAACTCCCCCATCCCATTCCGAATGGCCAAAAACCCACCCTAATCCCTCCCTACACCCCTAACCCCAAATACGAAGCGCTTATGGGGACGTGGCGTAGTGTAGGAGATTCAGGACAGGAAATTACTTCGTTTTAGACCGTGGCGACCTCGGGAGGGGGTGGTAGAGGGAGGAGGGTGGGGGGTGAAAGGGGACATCGACCCCCATTGGGTCATGGTTGGATAGGGGGGGGGGAACCATCTTATCGAATCCGATCCCATCTGGACGATCGCCACCACGAGATATTTTTCGTTAAAAAGTCGCAGAACCAAATTAATGACCACGCTTGTTAATTCACTGATGATTAAGCTCCCTGAATTACCGAGATAGACTCCAAATTGACGCACTGCCCACCACCATCTACTGCCGAAGTGCGTACAACGGCTGAGGATCACCTTTCCCTGAATGACCACGAGGATCTCTGATCGAGGGTTAAGATTAAACTTATCTTTATTCTTCAACCCCCCCCCCCGCTTTCTTTTACGGCGAGGACCACCAGGTTATGGTCGGCTCCACTTTCCGTAAGAGTTTAGGGGGTTATGCCTGCCTCGGACGCCCACTCCCCAAGGCAGAGCGGACCGGAGATATTTACGAGCATCAAAATAAACAGGCGAGCTTTCGTCGGCGACGCAGTGGCGACGCTTTATCCCTTGGTGAGCGGGAGATTGATCTGAACCGGGAGCGACACGGTTAAGCAGTGCACGGTCACGTCGCCTTGACTTGCCCATGAGTCCAGCGAGAGGGTGGGAGGGCATCTAAAAATAATCCCCATCAAGGGGGAGAACTGTTTAAAAAATATATATCAATAACTACTCGCAAGTCAACTATTTAAGGGCAGAAAAACTGCTTGAGATCGAGGAAAAGAAAGGAAAAAAATTGTCACAAGCTCCAATTTTATATCCACCCAATTCCACGCGAACAGCCGTAAGGGTGTGTGGCAGGGGGTGGTAGGGTACCAGTCATACATGAACACTTTATAGTTCACGCATGCATTTGAATATATATATTAGGTCGTATTCAAAAACACTCGTACACACGAACACACACGTTCCTATCTACATCAAATAATAAATCATGAAAAATTTGTCTTTAAATTGTTTAGGTCTTTTGGTTTAATTTGTTGTTATGGTTGCGTATAAAGCGTTGGTGTAACGAATGTTTGAATCGGTCGACTAACCGATCAAATTGACAAAATACATTAGCCCGAATTTACACATGTTCAGATACTAGGTGTGAGGTGATGGAACTGTCCCATAACGGTTCTATGTTGTGATTTTGTCACTAAATAATATTTAATACTGCCAGTTAAGTCACATTACCAATGGCTTTTTCACTAACCGTTTCCTTATTCCACCGCTTCTTTAGTTTGCCAAAAGAAAATAAGCAGTAATCACTGGCAACATTGTTAATTTGACGATTCTGAAAATACCCTTCAAGTAAACAACCAATAAATGTGGTAGAACAGGTTACGACTGCAGATCACGTGACTCGGTATTAAATAAGGTTTGTGAAGCCAAAGCCTTACTCACAAGTTACTCAAAATTAGGACAGATCGAATAGAAAGTTGTGTAAGGCAACGAATTCATCTACTCAGCAGTGGCAGTTAAGACATGCTTGACATAATTTAAAGATAAAATGATGCATTTAAACTTTGCCGTTTGCTTGAAATATTCAGTTGATGCCTTCATTTAGTGCGGGAATCAAGAATGTCAACTGATGGTGGCGTGGTATATGTCGAAACACACACTATTTTCGGAATACGATCCGAGTTCTACATGTAAAGTAATATGTAAATAAGGGCAAGAGATTTGACATCCACCTACATCGAAGAGGATATTACGTTTAGCCAGAAAAAAAAATTCGTGTGGGTGTGTGGCAGGGAATGCCAGGTCAATATTCTTTATCGTGTTGATTCAGGTGAAAGTTATGCGTTCCCAATGAGAATTTAATCTTTGGTTTCGATCCGCAACGATAAACATTTCTAAAAAATCAATGGAGAGTCGGATAATGATTGATTATTTCCGCGGATAGTCACATTTACGAAATTAAAGATACCTATCGTGGGAAGCTGATACTTGCATCGCAAAAAGAACCGATTAAATCTCTCTTACGTTTTCCATCATTTTAAGACCTTAAATCAATTGACACCAGAGTAGTCGGAACTGGCGAGTGAAACACATTCGTCTATGACACGTACGCGGAGGTTTAATTTGCACGAATGAATGAATTTATGGAACGAAGTCAATTGAGCATTTCACTTATATCCCCTAAGGAGCAATAGGACAGGAATGAAGATTCTCATCCATATACCCAAACAAGCGATGGGAGAGGAATGGAGTGAACAGGGCTCTGGGAGGAGGGAAAAGATTAATTTGGCAAAAAATGAATTAGAGAAAAAGATGGGCAACAAAATGGAGGAAAACACGACAGAGAAAACGTCATTATCATGAAACCAGCGCAATAGAAACATCGGAAAACGTGTGTTTCAAGGAAGAAATTAACATTTAAATCCACTCGAAAACCCCAATTAATCGTGGCAGCAAGAGAACGTAACCCAACCTGATCTTTTTGCTAGACAGTACGATGTGCGCGCAAAAAGTAGAAATTGGCATAAAACAATCATTCTCCCCTCCGCCCTCCTAAACCTAAACCACCCACTCTACGCGGGCGATTCCTTTGCGCGTTATAATCCTCGTAAAAAGGTCAGGTTGGGTTTGTTCTGGTGCCGCAGCAGCCCTTAGGGCACCCAAACGAAACCCAACGAGACCTTTTTGTTCGCCGGTGCTCTCAGGGTGCAACAATGAATCGCCTGTATCGGCCAGATAGAATGAAACATAAAAACCTCGCTAGAAGGAGACCAAGAAGTTGATTCAGCCGCAAAATCTAAAATCCCGAGGGCAACACAATCAGGGAAGAAGTGATGTTTGAAAGGTGTAACCAAGTGAAGCAATTGCTCGAACAATTGAACCTTGCTACCGGAGGAATAAGAAACAGGCTAGATGTGAAAATCGTGGCCAAGAGCATGGAAACCCACGAAAAGGACCTCTTGATTGATGAAAAAAATGCTAGAATATCGTCAAATTTGGATGACGGCGTGTCTAAAAATACACCTAGCACAAGAAAACACTTGAGATGTACCCATAGGAGCTTTCTTCAAATGTTGAACGAAAAAAGGATAAATGCAAAATCTTGAGTAAAAAAGTGTTCGTAGTTGCACGTAGGCTTTCCGGAATTTCTACATGACTGCGCATGTTTACATATATGCAGCTTATGAAGGAAATACGAAATCTGCAGTCGAAATCAAGGTGTCGAATGCGGTCTAGAAGACATTCTTTTCTCTTAAATGATTGCTTTGTGAAAACGCTTATAGAAATTCTCGTCTGTGTTAATGACATAAAAACGAACAAAAATATAACTGACAGTATATAACCTACTGACACACCTATACCGGTTGAAATGCTTGCGAAGCTCTACGAAATTATTCGACCTGAAGAAAGGATTGTCTCGTCTCAAAAAAATGACTCTGATGGAAGCCGATCATGAACTTCAATATTACAGTTTCAAATTTATTTGTTTATTTATTATCGACTTAACTGGGCGAGGTTGAGACTAATAGCCCCTTCTTCCAGCTAACCTTACCTTACATTACATAGATTACATTGAAGACAATTACAAACGCCCAAACCCTAGATGGAGAAAAGTCCACCCAGGCGGGAATCGAACCCGCGACCTCTCGGTTATTAAGCGAGGACGTAACCCCGCCGCCACCGGGTTCGGCATATGCACAGCTAATCGAAGTATTTTGGGCGCCGCTAGAATCAAAAATCGCTTATCAAACGCACGGAATCTCCGATGGTTTGCTTCCAACATGAAGTGAGATATGGTGGAGTTCAAAAAACAAAAACGAACATGTTCTCGAAGCATTGCTGCGAGACATTCAACCATTTTAGAGAAGCTAATTGTTTATTCAATCAAACACTTTTTTCAAAGATTGAGATAATTAAATATTATCTTTTGTTGTAATATTTGCGTTTAATATTTTTCGACAACAAAAATTATTTACGAAGTAAGAGTATTGTTCTTCTTTCGTGAAAAACCATTACATACCAATGCAGATGGCGAACAGTACGAAAACTGTAAGAGAATTCGCTTATAAAACTCATCTCATCTCATTTCTCTCCTACACATAGTCCAAAGCATTCAAAAGTGTACGTCGAATGTCATACACTACCATTGCGGTTGCTGTGAGGACCCAATCATCTCGTCTCAGAAGAAAAACCAAATTTACCTGCAAAGAAACAAAAAAAAATGTGTAAGTACCAAATTAACGATAATCAATACAGTACATGAAGTAATAATTCAGCATTCGGTGAAGACATGACTTATAAATGTGTATAGGGACTATTACTTTTACCATGCGTGGCCTAATATCTGCAGTGAGGGGTCATTTGGCATTCACGCGTGAACATTTGATCAATGAATTACACCACATTCACCCCAAATTTACGATAGTTCACCCGGTAAGCAATAGTCCTTGTTTATGATCAATTTTGAAAGTTAACACACACTTTGGTCACAAAAATATTAATATGGTTAATAACTAGGGTAAAATTATCATCGATCTCGACGAGATTACACTCCCATTTTTCCATGTTTCCCCATCGATTCCTTCGCCCTCCATGGAGGAAAAAATCTCAAAGAGGTTATACGTACATCTACGAAGTTCCCGAACATAAAACCTGTACGGGCGATGGTAAACAAACTGGCAGTAGCCAATAGTATTTTACGAACGCAGCACGGGAGCTACGGACCAAACAAAGAAATTACATCCACTGGCATGCGAATTACGGTCGAGTCGGTAATTCGCTTCCGGGAAACGGTTTTAGTTTCCTGGAGTCAACATTTGCCCACGGTAACAAGTTTCAGGAAGCAAGCCACAGTAAATGAATTAAACATTTCGCTGCACAGCCATTACCAACATGCTCGCTTAAATTTATAAAGTCGTTCGCCTTCTTAGACAACAAACTTCTCGCTCGAAAGCACTCAAAAGTTAAAATAACTCGTTCGACAGACGACCATTCAACCGTTATAACTGAGAAACCCACATCAAAAACAAAAAAAATCAGCACTTCCCTATGCTAACCTCGAAATAGTCCATTAAAATCGAAATTTCCAAGAACTATGGTCAATTAACCTTGATTTAAAAAAATAAGTACCGCGCCTCGGGCAATACGCGTTTCCCCACATCTAGCGATATAAACCGCTGAACCATTCCCTCAGATCATTTAGGCGCAGCAACGATACTCTTATCTACTCGTAATGCGAATGAAATTTTGAAAGAGAATCATATTAACACGGGCGAGATATGCCGGGGAGAGGTGGTAAACAACCGGATTAAGAAGAAATGAACGATTTAGACATAAAAACATGCATGGCTGATTTATTAGTTGAAGGCGTTAGACGGAGCCGCGTGACTCATCATAGCGGTACGCTTTCCTTACGCCTGGAAAAACGACTTCCAGTTTTCATAATGCATGAAAAAGATATTTAAGGCACTTCTGAAGAACGAAATGCGCACTCCCCTGAGCTGAAAAAAAATACTGGCTTGTGAGGCAGGCGGAGAGGAGGAGTAAACATTTTTGCACGAATGCATGCATCGCAAAATAAAGTCGTCTCTCCTCTTCTCGCAGGAGACGCATCCAAGGGTGTCTGCTCCGCGGAAAAAAAACAAACGAAAACATCCCCCGGACCCACGAAGAGAAGAAGAGGTATGAGACCGGGGAATTTACCGCGGCTTCGAAGACAGTTCCACGGAAATGAAACACCGTGGAACGTGGACGCGAAAACATGAGAGAATCCGTCGATGAGTGAGTGAGAGGCAAAGGAAAAGAATTCGTTTTCCCATCCAAACCACCACTCCTCCAGCATCTTCTCCTCTCCAACAACAACCCCCCCCCCCAGTCTCTCCCCTTACGCGGCCCTTCCCTCTAGAAAGGAGGCGTTCGGCGCACGTTCGACATTCGCCCAACGAAAATTCGTGGAAGCGGCAGGAGGTGAGAGGAAAAAGGTGGAGAAAAGGAGATATATATATATACATACACACAGACACACATCACGCACTTTCCTTGCTTTCCCTCCGAAATAAGCTTCCCTCCCCGGGCTTTTCCGGGGGCACCCGAGCATCGAGTCGGAAGGCGGGAATCATTCCGTTCACTGCCTGCCTGCTTGCATGAGCTTTCGAGAAAGGGCTCCGGGAGCGGAGGGGGATGGGTGGAAGGAGGAGGTGCGGCGGGGGAGAGGTGCGGGGGAGAGGGAGGAAGATTCTTGAGCACCCCTTCGGCTCACCTAACTTTGAGCCCTTGTCACCCTCAACTTTTGTCACTGCCGAACGAGCAAAGCGCGCACCTCTTCTCCAAACCATCCCCCACGCTCTATTCGACCCCGACCCATCTCTTCTCCACCTCCCCACGTCCCCATCCTCCATCTCCCTCGTATCAACACCTGCTTGCAAATGAGATCAAACGTTGCGAGGGAGAGGAGGAGGGGGGAGGCTCGCGAGAGGGGGAGAAATTGGGAAAAAAGGGTCCGGAGGGAGGGGAGGGGGGGTTGGGCCTAGGTAGGTGAGGGTGGTGGGTGGTTCGGAACGGGAAAGGTATGTATGGGCCAAGCAGATTTTCTACGTCTCCATCTATCCACGTCTACCACGACGACCCGGCAGACCTCCGAGGAACTGTTCGCTGAATAGGGAGGGGTCGTGGGTACCATTTCTGTTCCCGAGGTGCCCTCGACGGCCACGATCGATTTGTGTGTATAGAGAACAAAATGTGAACTTAAATTACCCACCCAGGGGCTCCGTCCGCAGAAATCGTTTCCGAATAAGGCGACGGCGGAATCGGAATCTTCGTAGGCAAAATGGGGTTTGGCATTGTTCTGTATCTTCCAGAGTTCAATACGTCAGCTATCGAATTTGTACTTCGTTTACTTGCATTTGGGGAAATAAGCATCGCTCATTATGAACATTTAGTGATGAAAAACAATATTTCGACGGAAGAAAACTTAAAAATAAAACCCGGACAAAGGATGGATCGAAGCTGTGCAATAAAGGAACAACATGTAATTCATAATGCCCGAAACGGTCATCACTTCGCTGGTAATCACTTCACTCGTAGTCACCCTCCATTTTCACTTGTCTTTGATATTACAGGCGATAAAAATGGTCATCGTTGCCGTAAGAAATTTTTCTAAAATAAATACATGTGTGCAGATTACCTAATTATCTGCTCTCAAATGAATTTAGCTCAATCAAAAACAAAAATGTTTTCTTGGGTTCCAAACTAGCAGCGTCAGCAAAGTCACAATTATAAGCCTTATATTTCGACGTCACCGTTAAAATGCGCTGAGAAAGTTAAAATCCCATACAGAAAATGAAACACGTCAGAGAAAAGACTCGGACGGTCGGCCCTCCAAAACAAGACGGTGAGTCAACCCGAAATAAAACTGCAAATATCAACCGTAGATTTCCTCTTTAAGGAACGAGGCGTTGTATCGCAACCTTTATAACTGTTCCCACAACAAACGCAACATCATTGCCCGAAGGTGAATCCCAAACTGCGATCTTTGGGTTGGCAAGCCGCAGTGTTAACGAACTTGCCATCGGGGCCGGGCTCCTCGCTATATCACAACCGCTCACTTCATAAACGTCCTCTCCTAAGCGACTTCGGGTGAACTGACAGTAGGTAGGACGCAAGAGCGACCGCGAAAACTAATAAGCAGACTTCATATAAGCGTATTTTACATAGCCGCACTGCTTCATAAACGTCTAATGGAGAACCAGTTTCATTTATGAGACAGAGGTGTGACCTGGATTTCTCTCCAGTATCCACGTTTTTGGGAAAAAACTTAAAGAAATCGGATGGAAGAAATCACATTGAAAAGCTCCGTCAAACCCGTCTCAATCCTAAGATAGAAGGCAGATGATTAAATGGCAAAAAAATCAAATGAGATAATCCCAACGTGACTCGAAAAATTTCCCGAAATCGACTCATGAAACTTTTCGTATAGTTTCTATTCATCCATTTCAGCACGTTTGAAGGGCTAGTTGAACAGGACGGAAGGCAAGGAAGGAAAAGAGAAAAGACAGATCTTCCTCATAACCTAAAGACCATCAACGGCATGTGAAATACATTTTTAATGCCATTCTGTATTATGAAATCGCTGATAAGTGTGATGTGTTCGTAAAAGAAGGCAGGTATTAAAAAAAAAAACAATTTTTTTTTACTTTTTGGTTTGCAAGATTGCCTAGTCACGCCTTGGACCGTAAAAATTCAGAGGAACTAACGAGCATTAAAACCATAAGTGTTACGGTCTATGTAATAATATCCCGGCGCTGAAAGTTCCTGCGGAGTCCCACACGTCAAATATTACTAGGGAAATTTTGACGTGCGAGACCCCTCAAGAGTCTCCCAGGGAGTCTCACGGAGACGACTATAAATAAGGGACCTAGTCACTAATTACGGCCGGGATATCTAAACTACGGGTTCCATCAAACCAAAGCACAGCCTACGACATTAAGGTCGTTTTGATAGGGTAAGGATAAGAGCCCCTCCTAGTACTAAGCCGCATGGCGTGAGTAATTCAGGCATTCAAGGGGATGGAGGCAGTTCCTTTCCCTTTCCTACCTGAGGTTTCCCGGTAAGTTCTCTCCACCTACAACTTGACGACCATCCACCACCCTCCTTTCATGACGTCAACGTTTTAAAAAATTTACTAACACGCAGTTTTTTTTACAAAAATTCCATACGATTATGACGGCAGTTATAATTTAACTGGAATTTCTCTATAAATGCTCTATGAATGATTACATATCAGTTAAATCCTTTAAAATTTTGCCTGAAGCTATTCAATATCAATTTATGGATCAATCTCTTCATGAGACGCGTCCGTCAAATATCGGCAAGCCATCTGTTCATTCGCATTCGATTTAGAGGCTGACGCGATACTAGGAGACCCTCGTAGTAGCAGAAAAAAAGACGAAATAACGAACTCACGCGGGAAAGCGGAGAATGACGTTATCGATCGAGAAACAATGAGTATGAGGGCGAAGCAATAAAAAAAATTAAAAATTATAGAATTTCAAATTTAATTCGTTGTTAAACACACGAACGTCGAAAAAAAATTAACAACCATGATTTTGAACGCTACCCTCATTTGGTGGACTAAGTAGATGTTTTCGTGATGCAACATTTGCATTCCAGCTGACCTTTTGGCGTAACGGTTACGTGTACGTAATACGGTGTGCTCCATGTGCTTCAGGTAATGCCTCTCATTGTGAGCACACTCAAGACAATTGCAGACCCCCGTGTTTTCTGCCTAGTGGATTTATCCGAGAAACCCTACGTGGCGTAGTGAATGGCGCGCGGGCCTCCTCACCTGAATGCGTAATTCTCACGGGTCGCCGGACTCAAATGGGAGTAGGAGAGATCTTTACCATCTCACCGACTGCAACAACCTTTGAGTTTGATTGTATTGGTTATAGTGCTGCAGGGAGAACCAAAATCCCTCTTATCCACTACCCACGCCCGTACTCGAATCAATGGTGAATTTATGCATTGTTCAGACCCGGTTTTAACCGGCGAGGTACCATGAGCAACACTCTTGGTTCGAAGCGATAGCAACTAAACTACAATTCACTTTCCGAAATGCGAACGCGATGTATTGAATAAATCGTTAATTTAAAAAAAAATCAGACATCTGAATCTGAAAGAAGACACGTCAATGCTTTCAGGTACACCGTTCGTCATCATCACGGTTTTAACAATCCCAGGACTAATCAACAGCTGCTCTAAAAGCTATTCCCTGTCAATCACATTATTTCTTCGTATTTCTCACCCTGACATCGCCCATCACCTGAATCTCGTAATTCATCCTTGACCTTGAGATGTGATAGTCCCTCCCGTCTACGTTCCCTTTCATTGCGATCTTCAGTTGAATATTGTGCCCCAGGATGTGTCCAATTAGTTTCCCTTTTCTTCCACTCGGCGTCTCCCTTGTCAGTCTTCTTCTATCCCTACCCCTTTTACGAAGCACCCCATTCAATCCAGTTCGTCATCATTCTACGATAGCAGCACATTTATATCGCCACCAATCTTCTTTAAACTGCTGTTCCCTTTGTCCAGATATCACAGTCACAGAATCGTAAACTTAATATCAAGGTCTTTTAGAACTCTTTTTTGATATCTACCATGATTCGATTTCATAGTCCATGAGTAGTTAGTTATCTTTTTCTGCAAAAGTCTCATACGCTCGCCGAATTCTTCTTTCATTTCCTTCTCATATAACTGCTGGCATTCCTGTGGTGTAAGGGTAAAAATTACGCCAGTTGTTCAGGTGCATTCATCACCATTCTTACCAGATTGTTTTTCCATCACCTTGGTTACTCGACGTTATTTCACATTAGTTTATTATGAGTTCGAGCTATTTCATCTCCTTTGAACCTGGTCTAGGTACTTTTGCTGCCACGGTAAATGCCTCTCAATTAAACATCATTTTTACTTGATCCAGTCCCTGCGTGCCGTCCCCTACAGGCGCTCGTATCTCATCACCACCTGGGCGAAGGACAGTCGACTAATACGCAGATATCATATTCCGCGCGGGACTACGGCTAAGATATTACGGCTAGGATATTCAGGGGTTAAGGAAAGTTCGACCATGTGCAACAGTCCGATGAACCCCGACGTGAGGCCCTGTCTCGAATTATGCCGCCGATGTCACGCCATTTTAAGACTTGCACTTCCCCAAAGGAAGTTATCCTTGTTTGCTCCCGCGCCCCAGGCAAGTGGGCGAAGTGACAATATCGTACAGTCCTCGAGCCCCGTCGACGCGGCGGTGCATTGCCCGTAATGCGAGGCCGATGCCCCCTCGCGCGAGCCATCATTTTTTTTCATTTTTCCCCCATAGCGTCCGCACCTTCGTATTCATTCGGATGTCCGCCACCATTGTCGTGCAGCGGAAGGTGGAAAAAAAAATTAGCAAGTGAACATCCGCTTAAAACGTGGAAAAAATATTGAAAGTGGTGAGATAAAGATTTAAAAAATATTTTTGTTTGACTCCCGAAAAGTGACACATTATATACATAACGCCAATCTATGGCATGATCCCATGCATGAATAAATCAAATTCTTCGATTAAACATTGCATCTACGTGGTACCCTGCAAGGCACCGCTAGGGTACACATGGCAAGGAGGGGTGTGTGTGATTCAACACCAGAAATCAAGTTTCTAAATTGTTAATTACAAAAATACGTCAAATAATTCATGAAACGCAGACAATGATGACTTTAGGTACTCGCAATACGGTATTTAAGGATGAAATAATCCTCTTACACATTAGAGACGAGCTATTCGTAACAAGACAACATGGATAAATATTATTCTAAAAAATAAATTATGGACAAAAAACTAGGAAGACAATAAACTATTCCACCGTTCTAAAAGATCACCTACTCGTTAAACGTACATTACGTCTGATGAAATGCCAACATCCTCGTTGAATATGTAGTTTAAATATAATCATCTTGTGTTATCAATCCCAAGATTGGTTTGTAGCATCTCTCCAAAATGTCCAGTTCCTTGCCAACATCTTTTACGTGCTTCTCAGAGTGAATCCAAGGTAAGAAATTCCACTGAAATTCTCCCTCTTCATGTTTCCTTCAATTACGATCTTGGGTAAACTATCATGTCTATGGATATGATCAATCAAAAACCCTATTCTTCTTTCAGTGACCTCTATATATTATTCTCTTCACTTGCTCTTCAAAGTACGTCTTCATTTGTCACGGTCGGATCCATTATATTTCCAGCTTTACTCTGGAGCACCACAGTTCCAACGCCTCCAATTCGCTGCTACTATCGCTCATGTCTCGCATCTGTTGAAAAGTAGACTTCATACATAACTCTTGACAGATTACTTAATGTCTATGCAAGAACTTTTTGCCATAAGTAGTTGTTTCTTCTGATTGAAAACCTTCTCCACCATTCTCATTCTGCAAATTACATCCCTCTTGATTCTTGCATCGCTAAAATAAAAAAACCATGCTGTCTAAAGAGGAAAACTCATACATTCAGTTCAGTGTGCCTTTCCCTAGTCCTATTAGGAGCTTCATTTCCATGGTTCGACAGCAAATAGGAAAAATTCAAATGGAAAATTGAGGGAGGACATGACGGGTTGTACCAAATATTGTAGCGTTTCTAAAATAAATTGAGATATTAATTCTCTAGAACGTAAAAAAAAATCGCAGGCTCCAAATGAAGTGCTTAAATTAAAATGCCTTAAGACATCCATAGCTATATCAGATGCGAAATTATGCAAAATTTCCCTTCGCAAATAAACATTGGGTAAATTTCAAGAAACTGCGGGAGATGCCGCAACAGTAACTTTTAACGGAGTCATCCGCTAACATGCATTTCAGTGAAATAATTTCAAAGTGTAAAAATCATTCGCCTTTGACCGGGATCCCGGCGAATGATTTTTACACTCTGAAATTATTGCACTGAAAACCATGGGGTAAAATAAAGCTTCAAAAATGAGTATGAAACTTTAAAAAAAAGAGTACAACGGTTTAAAACATTCATATGCCAGTACAAGAAAGATTACATTAAAATGTTATTCCTTGCTAAATTAAAAGAAGTTAAAAACGCATCCACCTCCTTTCACCCTTGACTCAGAACCTGCGAAACGGTGTGACACCAAAATACGGGAGTTCTAATTGCGGGCCATTTATCAGTTCCGAGGAAAGAAAAAAATTACAATGAACTAGGACCCACAAAACCCTTAAGGGGAGAACATGGAAAGGGACGAAGGAGGAGGAGATGAGTGGCAAATTTACGAGCGACAAGAAAGCCCAAGGGCCGTTACCAACGGAAGGACTGTCACCAAAGGAGCCGGGGTAAAAAAAAAAGATCGAGGGTAGGCCTTCCTTAACTATGATGTCAGCCGAGAAGGATTACAACGAAATTACAGAGAGATTACGTATTGCAGAGAGGGCAAAGGGAGGGAGAGATGAAAGGGGAGACTGGGGGGGGGGTACTTAACCTTCCCGTCGGTAGTCCTACAAGGCGGTCAACACGGGCACAAGTACATAATTGCAATGCGACCCATACACACTGCAACGGGACGCCAGCGTCAGACTTTCTGCCACACTGAGCACCATGATGATTAAACCGAAAACTACAAACCCAGCAGAAAGGTGCTCCGCCACGAATTTTATAAATGTAACGGCAAATGAGAAACGAAATTACTTGGAAATAAATTTTGCATTTAACGACTGTGCGAACACATGACTCTTGAAGTGGATTACACATATTGATGTGACGGGTCAAAGAAGATGAGAGATGAGTGGAACTAGTGGAAGATGAGCGAGTTAAAATATCGTTTTAAATGATACTAGGAGGCCGGATGGAAAAAAAAACATCGTCGAACCCTAATGGAATTTGCGGAAGTGAAAGTCTACGCGAATAAAAAAAAACTTAACGAATTGCTTTTTCCTTTCGCTCCCATTACTCTGCTGTGCATACCTCTTGCTTATTTTCACACCTCGCAGTGTTGATCCTCCAACGTCGAGGATCCAATTATCTACGAAATGATCTGACTTTTTAAAAAATAAAAGGGTTCCTCAGCTCAGCGAATTTGTTCAGCAGCGATGATTAACATCCTTTCCGCATGATATGCATCCCGCCGCACACTCAAAGTTTTTTTTTATTCCGGCCTCGTTTCCGGTGTCATTTCACTCCTCTTGCGAGACCGTCTCCCTCTTATCTCCCGCTTCAACAACCCACCCCTTCCCGGTGAGCACAAGGGGTGCCCGCCCGCACCTTCCAACCCCCGTGTGACCCGGCCTCCGCTCCGTATTACAAAAGGTCTCATTCATGAAATTCTCTGAAAGCCGCGGCGCGCGCACTTTGGCCAACGGACGGTCCTCGATATAACCTTTCAGGAACGTCGGCCGTGGCATAATGCATTGTTTACACGCTCTCGACAGACGAGGTCATTTGCACCTTTGGGATACGTAGATACGGACCCTCACTGCTGCGGGATGGAGGTGAAGGGAGTGGGGGAGCGAAATGGGGGAGGAGAATGAGAAGAGGGAACGATGGATTGGCAGAAGCCCCACGGCGCTGGCCGGGGAACTCCGCCAACCTTTCCTCCTCGAACCCATCCCACTCCCGGAGCAGCCTCTCCCAGGGTTAACGTATTTGAACTGTAACAACTTTCGTCAAAACACGATCTGGCCAAGTTCGCTGGGGCACTCGAGCATTTCTTCTTAGAACGGAGGTCAAGTTTGGAGCGGCGCCGCCCCTCCTCTCCGCAAAAAAGTGCCTAAATGTCCCCGTGGACTGAATGGAAGATTAAGTAAAACTACCCCAATGAGAACACCTAATTATATTTCACCCAAAGAAACCGTTCATGCCGTATGGGTCAAGATGGTCGTCCATAGTTATGCTATTCCTAAGGCAGCGATTTGGAAGTCTTCTAAATTACTCCGTTCTGGAAAATATCTCAAAACAAAATAAATTATCGACCATCTCTCAATTCTTAACACCTGCTACCCTCAGCAATCCAATCACCCTACCATGCACATTCCACTTTCTCTCTCTCTCCCTAACCCTCCTCGTTTGGCGAACTCTCCCAAATTCATTTCCTACCACGTAGGTATTCCACCAGAAAATACCCCAAATGTCCTTTCCATCGCCTTCTCATTTCACATTCCCTACTCACTGACCAAATTTAAAATTTCGTTTTCCCGTCAGTTCAATTTTCTTTACTTCACCGGTTACGTCCAATTTCGCAATTATTTCCGAAGGTTAGTCTGGATAATTAAGAGTTTAAATAGTACCGCATGTACACCCCCACACATACATACATATTTAGTTTCCAATAGGAATAATGATCACAGCATTCCTGGCCTGCTTCCCAACTTCCCTATTAAGGAGTTAAAGAGGTCAGTAAGTGTCAGAAGTGCGACTCAATGCCTTCAAACCAATCCGTAGAAACTGAATACTCACAGAGTGACGATGATTATGCGATTCTTACTTCGTGATGCTGCTCACTTTCTCCAAAAAACTAATTAGACCCTCGAGCCCGACTACTGGATCCAGTCAGTAATGATTTCCAGTAGAAGCAATGAAGTAACTCAATCTAACCCAACTAAATATGAAGCTATTATTATTTCTCCACATCCGCACGTTAACCTTCAAGCTGCAGAAATGACATGGGTAGGGAGTGAATAGAGGGAGATGAAGGGGAGGTGTATATTCTTC